>JBAMNC010000581.1:240000-248450 GCA_037902135.1 Cetoscarus ocellatus | reverse complement strand
CAACTGGTGGGTTGGGACCCAATAGAGTCATAGAGATGTTTTGTTGGGCTCTAATGTATGCCTTAAAAAAGTGAAACAAGAGATAAGCAACTATGTGACCCTATCATGTCAATATGGACCAAAAACTCTGTTTCAAGCACCTTATTGAATCTATGCCATGAATAATTCAGGCAATAATGAAAACAAAACAGGGTCCACCTGGGTTAAAGGCTGCAAAACTCCTGTTCCACTGCATCCCATAGGTCCTCTATTAGATTGTGATAAGGTGACCATTGAGGCCACTGGATTAGGACTTTAAGTGTATGGCACTCTAAAATAGGCAGTTTCCTTACTAGGTTGGGCCCCCTTCTGTCTACAGGAATGCTTTTATCCTTCATGGCATGGATCCACAAGGTGCTGGAAATATTCTATAGAGATCCTGGTCTATACTGACGAAAGCATAATGCAGTCGCTGCAGGTTTGACAGCTGCACATCCATGATGTGAATCTCCAATCCTACCACATCACTAAGAATTGAGTACAGGAAGCTTAAGACATTTTTAAGAACCCATTTCAGATGATGTGAGCTTTTTGATCCATCAGAAGATGAGTATGCTGTGGTCATAAAGCACAGGCTATGGTATTGTTGCGTAGTCAGCAACAATACCATAGCCTGTGCGATTTGAACTGTGCTCAACTGGTACTAAATAGTAAATGGACTTGAACTTATATTGTGCTTTTTAAGTCGTTGACTACTCAAAGCAGCTTTACACTGCAGGACACATCAACACATTCACACCTATTTTCTCCCAAATTCACTCACTGATGGTTGGAGTTTCTATGTCAGTTGTCCATCAGTATCAATTAACACTTTCACACACTTTCATGTCCATTTACACGCCACTGACGCAGCAGTGGGAGCAACTTGGGGTTAAGTGTCTTGCCCAAGGACACATCACCATGTGACTGCTGGAGCTGCGCTCTAATTTGCTACATTGTGATTACTGACCAAGCGCACTATCAGACTGCGCCACCAACGCCAATGGGGCCCAAAGTGTGCCAAGAAAATATCCCCACATCAATACATTAAAATGTTGATACAAGACCGGATGGATTTTTATTTTTACACTTTTAAATGCCAGAGTCTGACCCTTCAACATGAAGCTGACTCCACTCAAGATCTCCAACTACTAAACTGTTTTTTCTTGCCACTGTTATTGTAAGACTCCCGTAGATGCACTGCACTGTGGGATGACCCAGTGCTGCACCCGTGGTGGAGTCATGTTGGGTTTTGATGTATGTATATGTAAATGTGTGTATATGTGTTTTTTCTATATGTATATATGTTCATACCCCTATATGTGTATCTCTAAAATGAGTAGTGTGGCTTCGACTTGCTCTGTTATAAAGTGCTTGTTATAAATTGGTGCTATGCAGATTGATTTATGGAAACGGGTTTATCTCATTAAGCTGCTGGGGTGTGTAAATATTCTGTGATTGAAAACCTACTTTTTATTCTAGATGTAAGCAAAAAAATAACCAAAAATGTATCACTGTATTAGTTGGATAAAGTAAACTAAAGTATAAAACTATACTTGCTCTAGGCCTCTGTATTTAGCTAATTTGCACATTTTGTACAAAAATATAGGGCTACTTGATTTTAACAAAAATCACAATTGAGATTATTTTGATAGATATTGAGATCGCCGTTATAAAACACAATAATAAACTAATTTTACATAATGTACCACATGCAATCCTCGAACTTAAATGCCATTACATTATAATTTTGACCACTGAAAAACAAGCAATAAACAATATATTGTCATGATCACGCCCTTTGCCCTAGTTAAGTTACCTGTTTTGCCCTCATGTTTGTTGTCTTGTCTCATACTTCCTGTTTTATTTTGAAAGTTCACCTGTCTCTCCTTGTCTCCGTAGGTTTTGCTTCCTGTCTGGCGTTGTCACACCTGACCCCTGATTGTTCTTCCCAGCTGTGTCTCATCACCCTCAATCACCTTGTGTATTTAACCCTCATGTCTGCCCCTGTCTTGTTGCCAGATTGTTGTTCCTTGTATCTCTTTCCAGCACTTACTTCATAGCCTTGTTTGATCATAGACCTAGATTTTGCTTGAACCTTGTCTTTAGCCTCATGTCTGTCTGTACCTTTGCCTGGATCATGTTTGCTCTCTTGTGTACCAACTGTTATAAAACCTGCTTTTTGCCGCACGGACTTGACACGTCTGCATTTTGAGTTCTTTTGTGCCAAGATTGAGTTTCATGACATATGTATGTGTGGAAAAGGACAAAAAAAGTGCAACATGTTTGGTGACACAATGATATATCATCCAACTTATTCTGTTTCATCATTTGTGGGAGTCAGTAGTTAATTGCCCAGCTCTACAGAGGTTTAATGATTTCGGAGATGGATAACTTTCTCTTTAACCAGATGACTTTTTACATAAGATATTTTATACAATTCCTTTCTGAACCTTTAGGATCAATTATTCATAAAGACAAAATCAAGATGCTGAGATGTGACGATTAGTGCAGGTGTTTTACTGTTTTCATATGCTGTGTTGGAAATTGAATCAGACAATATAACTCCTATAATCCCTGTAAGGTAATGCCGCTACATAAGGCAATTTACCTTCAATAGGGCCCATAAAACATAATGATTAGAAAAGTGCAGTGTTATTGAGGGGAACAGCAGCACTCACTGTGAATATTTGATGACTTGAAGCCTATTTAGTGCAAAGGAACCGCAGATTTGTTGAAGTCATTTTGTAAACTGCAGGGATCCTCTTTATATGGGAGGGACAGACAGAGCCATATAACTGATGACTCTGTGTTGAGCTGGGACGAGTCCTCGTTTCACTCCTACATTTTAAAAACTAAGGACGAGGCAGTATATTTCGGAGGATTACTGCCCGCTGTAATAGAGGGCGAGGAAATTGAGTTGGTGGACGGATATAAATATCTGCAGAAACTCCGCCTTCGAAAACATACAGAAGCAATCCGTCCAGACGTTACAGCAGCGCTCGTTTTTCCCCGCAGGAAATGATCTCTTTTAATGTGAGTGATAAAAGATGACCTCGCTTCGTCAGAATTCGGTTCAATATGTTTGACATTTTGTATCGTAAGCTGAATTGACGCGCTGAGTGGGTATAAATCAGACTGAGGGGAAATACACAGCCAGGAAAGGTTAACCGTGAAAGATGAACAAGGTAATGAAATGTTGACATGTTGACTGTTGAGTGTCTCTTTCTTCTTCAGAGGTCAGCTCTGACAGCACTATGTGGATTTCCTGCTGCACAGTTATGATAAGTTCTTTCAGCAAATGGTGTTTTTGGACCATTTCGCTCCTGAATAACTTAAATGACTGCTTTATGCTGTTTGTATAGCACATTATTTATGGAGGTGTATTAAATCTGCTGAAGTGTCGGATAAATGTTGACATTTTTGATGGTGGCAAGAGAAATCCAAGGTCAGAATTCATCCTTAGCTGTCATCGAAGCCTTGTCACAGCTCTGGCTTTATCATAAATACATAGAAAATATTCTGAAAGAGCTGACACGCTGTTTGGTTTGATTCATGCTACACCCAATATACTCTTTCTTTTATAATTAAGAGACATAATTTAGATTCTTTGTGCTCTGCACCTGCTTTTGCACCCAAAACATTTGCTGTGCAGCTAACAATGTGAAAAAACAAAAACTGCTTTGCATCATTCCCTTTAGACCAGTGCTTGTTTCTTTATGCTGTGCACCTCCTTAAGACTGATCTCTTGTCCCCCACCCTACCACCCACAAAGATAACTAAAGGGTGAAGTTTAGATTTTTTTTAATACATCCAAACATGTGAATACTAATTAATCCAGTTAGTGTAAGTGTGCCAAAGACAAAGAGAATTCCTTTTGCCCTTGTTGTATCTACACATGGAATATAATCAAAATGCTAACCCTCATGCTAGGACTGGGCGATATGGCTTCAATCAGTTAATCAATCAAACTTTATGCATGAATCACTTTTAAAACAAATGAGTGAAGCACAGAGTGCTTTACAGGGAATTCACATATAGATATGGAGCCACCTTAATTTTCCCCACTTTCCATGACTGAGTCTTGACTGGTCCATGACTGGAACATGCTGGGACCTGCCCACCATCTAACTGTAATGAGACCATCACAATGACATGACAGGAAAGTAGTGACTACTTAACGCTAACACTACTCCAATAAGGACAAGCCCATTAAATGTGTTCTTGTGAGGGGAGCACCATCGAATGGGCATGTTTACGGTGGACTTTGGGCACTCCAGTTGGCTGGATGTTGACTGTTAATTGGCTGGAATTTGGCAGGCTTTCAGCTGAAAGGGGAAAATTGAAGCAGCTGCATCTGTATATACATAAATAAGTGTAAGGAGACACTCAAAAAGCAAACAAATACAAAATCGCACCCAGCCTCTTAATGCTGGAAACATATGCTCTATTCTCTATTGCACATGTAAAACACACTGGACACCCAGTACTGACATCTGTGAGTGCAATTCATTAGTACGTTTATACATGTCATGACTGTAGCCCCGTGTGTTGTATGAGATTCTGTAAATGTGTATGTTTTTATCTAGTTCCTGAGAGTATTACAAGCGCTGGAGCACATACAGGAATAGCGCACACATGGGCACTTCAGAAAACCCAAGTTCTCTGACAGCTTTCTGAACCGTTATAAATCTGAAATGAATATATATCAACAAATTCTCTGACATAAATTCATGGAGTGTGTCAATCTCCTAAATGCATCCTCTGAATAGCAGGACCACTCTGCTCCACAGACTTTAGACTTTAGATTAGGTATTGGGAGGTTAGGGATGTTTGGTAGACTAGGTTCAATCTGGGGTTGTATTTTCAACATTGTCACATTTTGCACTTGGCTTTGTTTGCTTTCACACTGCACTTTGTCAGGTGGACCAAAGCCTGTCAAATGCTATGTAACATACCGTAACATAGGATGTACAGTCTTTGTTCCTGCCAGTCGCCTTCTTGTTGTATTATGAGCCAAAAATACAAAGCCAGCTGCAACAATAATTTATATCAAAACAATTCATAAGTATTCTGTGACATAGAATAAAGAGGCTGCCCGTTCTAGCAATGCTTATGCACTCTGCTTACTGTTAGTGAATGCTACGTTAGCTTTTTGGTTGTGATATATGGCCAATTTAATTCACAATTTTCTCCCTTTTGGTTTGCTTGTCTTGTTTGGTCCTTGATTGGTTTAGATGGCTTTTACACCAACCGCAAACAAAATTCTGGTCTAGTTGGAAGCAAACCTAGAACCCAGTTGTTTGGTGTGAGCTTTCACACCAGCCCAAATGAACTGAACCAGTTTTGTTTGTTTTTTTTTAGGATGGGGGGGTGGGGGGCATGGTAGATGTACACACACCCTTAAGAAGCAGTTATTTTCCTGCTCTCCTTTTTAGACAAACATACTCATTGGTGCAACAGAAACACGTCCATTTGACTGCTTGGTGCAAAATAACACCTGCATCAGGTAGGAACTAGAGAAGACACCTCTGCTGCACACCAATGTGCCTTGCAAAGGGTGTATGATTGGGCCCTGTGTGTTGGCATGAGTCATTCTTTTCATTGAGGATCATCCTATTGGGCATTACCTTCAGGATATTACCAGGAAATAATTAATTACAATTACTACACTTTTAAGCCATTCTCTTCTCATCTTGCTTTGTCTATGCTGCACTGATTTACTACAGAATGTTCAGGAATTTTAGCCTTTATTTGTTTTTAAGAAGTGCTATAAGTCTACACCAGTTAAGGACCACTGCTTTAAAGTATGCCACACCTAAATTGGGACATAGCTTATTACGATGACTAGACACTGGGATTTTATGATGCCCAGCACCAAGATGTTTCTTACAACAAATGGGTCCAAAGCCCAACAGTCCAGTGCTGCCATCCTCTCAGACACAGTGCTATTAAATAGCTAACAAAAAAATGCAGTTTGCAGTCGCACCTAAATCAATTGTTTTGTTTCAAACTAAAAATGAAGAAATTTTGCTCCATTTGTTTTTGGAAGTCAGTGCAACTAATGTGTTTATTCTAATAAATCTTTTAAGCCCAGGTTGTTTACCATTCCCTCTATCTGCTTAAATTGTGCTAAAATGCTGCCAGCACTGATAAGGGCTGAACTAAACTACATTAGGGCAGGCTCCGGTGTAGAAACACCATCTGTCTGTCTCTATCTCCCTCTCACACATTTCTCTCCCCTCCTCTCCGCTGCACAGAGGTGCTGCTGTCTTTCCCTCTTTCACCAACTCCTCCTTCGTTGAAAGGCAGACGCAAACCCCAAATCAATTGCATTCACTCAATTTATTTCACGTAAACACGGCTGAATGAAATGAAGGGACGTGCACGGTTCACACCAGTCTAAAACGGCTGCAACGCCCTCCTTGTCAATAACACAGCAGATAGACATCGAGTACAATGAAAGGGCAGAGAAAATAAACATTAGTGTGGAGACACAGATAACAGGAGGCTTCATTCTCCTGAACAACGCCGAGGCAATTCAAATCAGACCATTATGTTTACTATCACTTCTACCAGCAGCGGCTTCTGTCCTGTAAGTGAACCTGCTGCGTTGACGGTATCAGAGAAACACATTGGGAGGAATAATATGTCAGACGAAGAGAAGAGGAAAAGAATTCAGACCAACTGTCAATTAAAATACTTCTGTGCAGGAGAGAGCGAGGACCAGGAGCACTGAGTTCAGGTTTTCATATCTTTATAGAATTATTTTGGACAAGTGAACATTTTGAGGGATTCCTCCAGACTGTGCTCAAATCTCCACGCAATCAAGAATAATCTGGTTTGGATTTGGAGGTCATTGGTAAAACTTAAAGGTCATGGGGCCCCATGATCATCCCTTGCATGTGAGTACAGTAGCTCAAAGGGATTCTGTTCAAACTATGCTTAAACCTCAAATCTGACCTTGAGTGCATCTTTGAGGTCGTGGTTTGAAAGCTTCCACCAGTCACGGCAGTCGGTAATGCAGCTGAAAAGTGTAGGTGTCCCTTGCCTCCTGAGTGTCAGGGCGCATGATTTGCACTCTTGCGGTCCTAAACTTCATTGAATGTAAACACCTATGAATGAATAAATGGCGAAGTGCTGACCCGGTATATGCTCACAGACCTGAGGTCTATGCTGAGGTCAACATGGTGATTGTGCACGTCTTCCAGAATTAATGCAACACAGACGTGAGCTGCTGAATACACAAATCTGGTGGGATCAGTGTAAAGGCAACACGTGTCAGTGTCAATACAGCAGGAACAACAATATCAGAAACTTTTAGAGACAAACTGATAGATCAAATCATGAATCATCAATATTTAAATAATTTATGGGATGGCACCGACACAAACATAGCTGTTAATCTTGTCAATAAATGAAAAATTCTCTCCATCTGCATCTTGTGACTGTTTAAATTCTTGACCCTCAGTTGACAGGAGGTGCGTTTGTGTTTGCTTACTTCACAGTAAGTGAACACTTACAACAGTGCACAGAGGAAACAGCTGTAGAGGTGGAGTGCAGATGCTGATGAAGACGTACCAACACATAAGTATCGAATGATGATACTGATTATTGTTCGTTTTGTTAATTTTACCCTCAGGATCACTGTAATTGTTGTCACGTTTAGTCTACTTCTAACACAAGGGGAGTTACATACAGCCAGCATCTAGTGGTATATAATCAAAAGCTCTCATGATGCCAGTGGTTGCAAATGGGAATGCAGAGACAAACAGCAAGTATATCTCCAGCTTTATGTTCATCCATGTTAACAGTCGAGAAGCTCAGAAAGGCTTTAGAGCAGTGTTTTCTTTTTTATTTTTTGGTTGGCCTCCCCAGGACTCAGGGGACGGCCCAGAATCAGAAAGCAAACCAGTAAAAATTCTGCTCAGCCAAATTCTACAAAGAGGAAATATTGGCTCCACATATACATAGTGAATATTTTTACGGAAACAGTTTCTAGAGTGACCAATAAATAATAAATAAATACATACATACATATATGTATACATACATAAATGCTATTTAAAGTTAAGATTTTTGTAAATTGGTCTTGAAAAAAACTCCATGGAGACAGAGTTGCTGGTATTTTTTTTTTTTTTTCTAGAGGACCAATATTATTTCTGCCTGATTCATGATGTTCATTTTTAAGCTTTGTTTTTTTGTTCCCTTGTGAAATGCCAAAAGATGAGTCATATATTTAAACAATGTAGTTAAAGAGTGTGATACTTTATGCTGATAAATACAGAAAAGGTAGTTATTAATTAATATACTCTTCTTTAAAACCCTATTTTTGTGGTGGTGTGTGAGGTAGTGTAAGGGGGCGCAACAGACATTACGCACTCACAGGAAAATGATCCATTTAGAGGATCCTTTCAAACTGTGACATATAT
>JBAMNC010000581.1:0-237500 GCA_037902135.1 Cetoscarus ocellatus | reverse complement strand
CACTGACTGATTAGTATTAGCTGTGACAAGGCGTGTAACAAACAATGTAATTGCTGAGTAAGGATATAAATAGTGCGGACACTTGTGCGTAATGCTGCACAATGGATGCGCTGGCACTGCTGGAAGATCACACAGACTGTGGATCAGGATGGAGAGTTTTCAGGGACCACGAAGATTTCCTGGCCCATAATGATGACTGGCTAATAAGCTGATTTAGATTCCCCAGAGCAGTGCTCTTGGATCTATGCGCTGAACCGGTCCCAGTGTTAAACAAAACCACACACTGGAAGAGTGTAGAGGGCGGGATGTGAGGTAAAACTACCTGAGCAACTTTCCAAGTGGACAGTGATTTATAAAGGGAAAAGTGCTTAGAAGTGTGCGCATGCACGGTTTTATAAATCTGGGGGGGGGTTTGGCGCACGCCATTTTGAGCTTTCTGGCGCACGTTCACTTTTAGTGTGGATCCTATGAAATGTTTCATAAATAAGCCCCCTGGCCTGTTCTTATCTTGAGGACACAGAAAATGACTTCAGCTTCAACCACCTAAAACCTGGTCTGTGGCTAAGTCTGTGGTACTATTCTGAGAGAAGATTGACACACATCCTCGAGACCAAAACACGCTCTTCACTGAGCTTATTGCTCATGTACAGAAAGCCCAGCAGCAGACACATTAAAAGAAATGGGAGCTGACACTCTGACTGGTTTGATTCCCGTTCTGCCTAAAACACACCTATAAATACTCAGGGCACATAATCCGTCTGCTTTGTGCTCTGCATCTGGCTTTGCACCAGGATTGTGATTCCTCTGAATAGCAGAGCCCTGTAATAAGTACAGACGGGCATGAAACAAACGTATGAGCAACACACAACTTTAGGCAACATGCTTCAAGCTGCCAAGATACAGCCCTATATCTCATAGCCTGGGGTGCTCACACTATGGCCCAGGGCTCAAATACGGCGCAGCCCTCAGCAAACTCCAAAATGTACAATTATAATAATGGAGATTTTGCTTAAATAATAGTCACAAACAAAAGGATTGTGGCAGTAAATAGCACCAATTAAGCTCATTTTCTAAGGCATTGGTGCAGATTGTTTGTTGTCATCTATAACCCTCCCAACTCTCGGATCATTGGCATTCCTAAGCTGTAACTCTGATTATGTTTATTCATATCTTTCATATCTTCCAATAAATCTTTATGGGCTCGACTGTTATGAGGAGGTCATTCTTTTGGTCAGATATTTCTGGCAGAATATTTGAATCCAACCATGAAATGCTATGTTTTCAGAAATGTATTTGTGGATCCACAGTGATAAAAATGTAATCTGTGATTTTTTTATAAGATTTTTTTGTATGATAACAGGCAGTGATGTTTTAAGACCTCTTTTTTACCCTAAGAGAAAGTAGCAACTTCCTGTCAGTCTACTGACCAATCAAATGCGCCCAGTGTCTTATTTTCTTGTCGATAGTGTCCAATTAGGATCAGGCAGGTCAACAAGTTACAAGTTATCCATCATTTCCCTAAAGAATCAAAAGAGAAGTTTTTGTCGTGTTTTATTTTACATTTTAGACCAAAATTGCCCCCAAATGCAATGCAAGTTAATAATAAATGAAGCAAAAAACATCCATACATAAGTGATAATGTAATAATAATTTTGCTGTAAGATTCTTTGCCTGCTTTAATTTTGTTCTCTTAATGGCCAGAGTTTAACAAAACAAATTCAGATGTGAAGGCTTCTTCATCGTTGATCTTTGTGAGATTTGCATAAAACACTGTGAGATTTAAATTTCGTGTTGATTTTTTGTTTTGTCTCCATGGTCATACAACTTATAACACACCAATCTGATATTATTATATTCTCAATGCTGTGAGAGCCCTGGTTGTCCCCCCCTAAAAAAGTCTTTAACTTGATTCTGCTCAAAGGGGTTAAGGATTTACATGCAATATTACGATAAAACTTCAGCTGAATGCTAAAAGCAGTCAAAAATTGGCCTTGCAAGGGTTAAGTACCAACATGCCTAAAAAGTTTGTCAGCTTTGTGAAGTTTTTTCATGTTTTGTGTCTAACTGAAATTGAATTGGCCATCCCAAATCCTAATCTTTGAAACATTAAAGGTTAGGTTCATCAATGTGGCCCTTCATTGGGGTATTTTTCTGTATGCCCTTGATGTGAAAAGCTTAGACACCCTTATGTGGCCCTGTGATTTTCTGGTGACTGCTTCAGGTGTTCCCACCTTATGCCCAATGAAAGCTCCAGCCCTTGTGATCCTGAAGGGGATAAGTGGTATATATAATAGATGGATGGATGGAAAACAGAGAGATGCAACAACAAAGTTATTATATATATTTAATACACAAAAAGGGAAAACAAACCGAGAATCCAAATAAATAAATAAATCAGATTCCCTGTGTTGGTCAGGGCCTTTCAGTGTGGATGTTGCATGTTCTCCTGTGCATGTGTTGGTTCTCTCCGGGCACTACGGCTTCCTGCCACAGACCAAAAACATGCTCAACTTGCACATCATGTGTGGATGAATGTGTGAATGGTTCTGTGTCTCTCTGTGTGGCCCTGTGATTGGCTGGGGACCAGTTCAGAGTGTACTCCAGGATAAGCTGTATAGATGGATGAATGGATAAAATGAAACTAATAGTAACAGTATTTCAAAAACAGATAAAAATAACTTAAATATAGTGAGCGACTTTTGCTGTGTTGTAAATTAGCTTGTTACTTTTCTCAAGGGTGTGGAGTGAAGCTGATTTTTATCGTGAGTAACTAGTAACTAACTCATTACATTTTACAATTTGCTTGCCCATCACTGACCTAAAAGAATTCCTGTCAAACTTTGCTAGAATGTTCTCTCTTAGTCAAGATTAAGGCCTTCAAAGGTCAGGTTCATGTTACGTTATAATTATCCTGTGCCTAAAATGTAAAATAAGGCTTTGAAAGATTTTTGTCTAACTACATGTAAATGTTCTATATCAAACAGTGTGATAAATGGATGAGATTTGTCATTACGCCTCATGTTCATCCCTTGCTTATGAGGTAACTATGAATCACACTACCATCAAACCACGCAGCCCTTTATCTCAGCCCATTACTGTACTTTCCCTGTCACTTGTGTGCCTCATGGAGGAATAAAACTGTCAGGTGTTTAAGTTTAAGCTTTCTAACAAGCTGATATCAGCCTTCTCTGAAATACTTGTCACACAAAATCAAACTTTAAGGCAAATTTTAATGAGTCCTGTGGGAGATTAGAGTAAATATTCTTGCCTTAGATTTCAAAAAGCCAGTGTAGCGGAAAAAGAAATGCGCTTTATTCTATTTAGAAAGGATTGTTTCATCCTTCTCTATCTGGTTGGTATTGATATTCCAAAATCTCTCTGAGGAAGATAAAATGGAGAAATTTTGGATCAATACCTCACCAGCTCATTCTATCACAACAAACTGTGTAATTATGTGATGCAAAGAGAGGCAGGTTTAAATAAAGTCTAAACACCGGTTCCTCCTCAGAGTGATGAGTGTTCCAGGAAGGGAAAACTCCATCTCGCCTTTAAAATATTCATAGTCATAATGTATTGGCAAACACAAACAGCTGACGCAAGTGTTTGCTCTGGGATATTGGGCTGGAAAGGGAGCAGCATCTTCCCCTTGCGGGAGGGAGAATTCAATTGAAGGATTTGGAGAAAATCCTGTCGGGGTTAACTATGTCTGCTCCGGTTGCAAATGCAGTATTCTTCAGCATCCTGTTGTTTCCCTTTGGGGCTTTGTGTTTCTGTGTTTGTTTGTCAGAGACTGAGGTGAGGGGGCGGGTTATAAAATCAAAAGTTCTTGATAACCCAGAAGAGATGTAAAAAAAAAAAGTCCCATTCTGCTGTTTTTCATGGAAATCAGTGTAATTCCTCTGTAGTTGTTGCAGAAATCAAATCGATGACCTCAAAGAACTTACACTTTCTCCTGGATATTACAGCATTTTGTTGAGACAACAATCTCCCTCTGCTTTTTTCAGATAAAAGTGTTGCTTCTGGTGGTGACTACCAGTGTCTATATGCTTGTGGTGTAGCCAGAGGATATCCTGATAACTTCTGATTGACCCCACCGAGACTTTCTGCCCATGCTGGGGTCTCAAGTGTTGCCTGAACATCAACTAAAGACAAAAGTAATATAAGTTGTCAGAAAGTTTTAGGCATGTCAGTCTGTATTTGAGGACGCACAATGCCAGTGCAAAGGTGTCGAAGGAAAAGAGGATCAATTCCAAGCCTTGATTATAAGGTTTGTTTTGAGCATAACGTGAGTCAATCTAGTCAGAGTCTGCTGTCCTTCCAGGGTAGAGTTTTGTCAACATATTTACTTATTTGGTCCAAACTGGGGCAGGATCATCTACTTCCAATCCTTTCATTGTGCCACCAAACACACTGTATGAAAAATGTTGATCATTTCAAATTTTACTTTGAAGGCCCATCTATGCTCAATGTTAAATGCAGATCCAGATACGGTTGGTGCCTTCTGTCCGTGCTCTGCGTTCATTTCGTCCATATTTCTTCTCGTTTCCATAAAGCTTACAGATACGGACCAAACGGAGCAGTACCACTGGAAACCGTTGGGGCAGTGTTGCTGTTACTACCCAATACGTAGCTCTAGTGAGACACGAAGAAGAGATAATAATGGCGTAACTTTTTGAAGAGAAACTCTGCAAGTGAGTTAGAAATTATAAACAACTTCGCCTGGACACCAATATAAACAAATGCAAAAAAACAGCTGGGAGGAGACTGGAGAGAAATTAAATATCAGTTGGTCAGTAGCAAAGGAGAAGTGGAAGTGGAGCAGATTTGTTCGAGCCCCCCCTGGTTAACAGCAATGCCAACGGAAAGGACGCAAGGAAGTATGTGAGCAGTGACGGTAATGTCATTTGAAAAAGACGTATACATTTTCGTACTTAAAGGGAGTATGGATGGGCCTTTACTGAGTTCATATATTCATCGTTGGAGTTATTCATGGTATATTGCCTAATTGAATACTTTACAGGTGCAGTGGGATAGCCAGAACTTAGCCTACCTTCCGGGTTAACATTGGCACAAACGGAGGGACCTGGGGTGGGTAAAGGACTGATTATATTCAGCCAACTGTTAAACTTCTCTTGACTAATGTAAGAATGCTCATACACTTAAGTTTATCCTTCAGACTTTCACAAGTAACGTGAACATTGACAAACATGTTATGCAGTAACCTCTAGTTCACTTCACTCTGCTGTTAGCATTAGCTCATAGCAATGAGCAAAATAAATACTACACAGCATTAGAGTACTCACATTTCCATCATCAGGTTTGGCGACTGATTGTTGGTATTGAGCCGTGTTAAACTGACTGAAGTTGAAGAAGCAGTCGAACGTGAAGTGACTGGCACACACATACAGGTTTTAGCCGACTGTAGCTGCTCAGTCCCTTAAAGAGTAAAATTAATTCACTGGGCCCTTTGTCCTCCGAGGCTTGTAACCTATCTATGAAGATACATGTGGCTTTTTACAGCCAACAACTGAGCAGTGATGGCTTCTGAGCTTAGACATGCTGAACATCGATCTCTCACTAAGAATATAATAATATGGCTGCTCTTCGCAGAGGAATCTCTCCGGAGGGGGGGGGGATACTCAGGTAGACCAATCAGGTTAGGTATGTTAATAAAAAAATATACTGTTATGTAACAGTATATCTATTTGAGTGTGTGGATGTACTGTTATGTAACAGTATATCCACACACTCAACAGCATTTATGCAGCCTGCTAAATACAGGTTTTGTTGTCTACTATCACATTTTGTGGGCTAGGAGGAAGGCCAAATTCCCAAAAATGTGTTCAGAAGCCTTAAAAAAGTGGTTTAACATGTCCCCTTTAAATTAAGTTTTTACCTCCGCCAAGAAGGTTATGTTTTCGCCAGCGTCTGTCTGTCTGTTTGTTTATTTGTCTGTTTGTCTGTTAGCAAGATTACGTAAAAACTACTGGATAGATTTACGTGAAAATTTTTACCAGAGTTTTGGTTTGGTCCAAGGAAGAAGCCGTTACATTTTGGTGCTGATAAGAGTCAGATTGACATCACAAAAAAACACTGAAGTTTATAATGGCAAATCTCATTCATTTATGTCATTATGGGAATTGTAGTTTAGTTGCAAACTAATGTCAACGTTTTTCAAGCCTATCTCACTACATTTCCCTGCTTCCCTTGTAACACCAGCGGAGGACTTCTGCTAACACCATGGCTAACAATAGCCTGGTAGATCGGCATGTTTTTTGTGACTTTGTAACTCGAATGCTAATAATGCAGCATTCTCCACATGGACAGACATGAGCGGAGACTCGGCTGACCATGTGGAGCAGAAAAGCCCCTGCTGTAACTGAGCTGCTTGGTGGAGGTCTGCGCTCTTGGAGTGCTTTTCTAGTTTAGTTGGTGTTATCTTGTTTATTTATAATAAGAAAATTACGTTTATTCAGAATATCTATGGTTTTTACTTTGATTGGTTTGGTTGATTGCCACCAGGTGATTTGGATATCAAGGGGCAGGTAAGACAGGATGGACAGGCACTGGGGAAGGTGAATGATTTTTTTTTACGTTGAAGTCAGGGGGTCAAGAACGCATGAGGACGCAGATTTGTTTGTAATCCTCAATAAATGCAAAAGGAAACGGTATCTTTTTGCTTGGACATTGATCAATTTTTTATCCTGTGTGAGGTCCAGTCTCCTCGTGCCACAGTGGCCATTTTGAGTTTTATAGTTGTTTTATAATTGACACAGCTAAATGGCTGAAAAGGTAAAACTTAGGAAGATTCCAAGGGCCCATGATTGATAGGTGCCTCTAGAAATATTGTAGTATCAGCAATAATTTCGGATGAGTATTTTAAGATTTCTTCACTTTTCACTTACAAAAAAAATCATTTCTGTCGTGTTTTCAATTGCACAATAATAATCAGATGTTTTTGCATTGCTAAACACCTATGAAATAACATTCAGAAAAGTATCCCTTTATAACACCTATAGGTCACCTGTGGTTACCAGTCAATTCAGCCCTGCTCTGTGCAATTTTGTCAACAACTCTGCATTCATTCTACTGTTATTTTTAGACTCTTTCCAAAAAAGTTAGTTGATGCCATACTCTTAATTCTATATCTATTTGTTTTTTTAATTGACTTTTATTTTTCATTTATGGTATTATTATTATGATTACTTTAATTATTTTTACTCCACACCCAACATGACTCCACCATGAATACAGCACTTTGGTCTTGAGCAGAGTCAGGCTCATGACGGACAGCGATCTACCAAACCTGTGTCAAGACAAAGAGACTAAATAAGAATCATGATAGAGGCAATATTATAAACATCAGACATTTGTCTTTATCATATTTGTCTCTATTTAATTGGAATTTTATCTTCTTGAGGTGTGGCATGTTGTTCGCAAGAGGGCCTTCTTTCTATTATGGTGATATAATCAATAACAACCGTGGACAGAGAGGTCATTCTCATACTAACATTAACAACAACATGATTACAAGGTGGAGTGGAATGATTTTAAAAATATAGGAGCATTAACTGCTATTAAATTGGCTTTAATCAGTTTAAAAATGAAAATTTATGTTAAACTACGTCATATCTGTTGATGGTTAATGTAAGTTAAAGCATGTAGAGTCAAGCAGGTCCACAGCAGCAGGTTGTCCATGCTGGTAGTCACAGTATGGTTGATATTAGAAACTGTGATGGTAGCGACATGGAGACAAAACAAAAGCAAAATCTTTGCAACAGTAATAGTTGAAGCTATGAAGGTCCACAGCAGCAGGCAGAGATGAGTGAAGGAGCAAAAAAAGAGGGACAAAAAAGAGAGAGAAAGAGGACAGACAGAGATTGCTCAAGAAATAAAGAGAGAGAGGTGCAAAATCCCCCAGCAGTCTAACCCTATTGCAACTGAACTATTGGCTGGTCTAAGCCTGAGGGTTTCTGACTCCCACACCCTCATTGGAGTAAAAAGTACTGTCCATGCCTCTTAAATGTAGTGAAGCAAAAGTTTAAAAAAATATCCCCAAATAATACTCAAGAACATCTACTCAAAAAATGTACAAAAGTTTAGAGCTTAGGTGAATTTACTTCATCACTGAGTGAGAAGCTGAAGTTAGTTTGCTGTAATAAGGACCTGTGTGATCACTTTTGAATTACTGTTCTACTTTTGTCTATGAGCACATGAAGCAATTTACAAGACGACCAAAACGAGTGACGTTTGAGAAAAAATACTCTCATATTAGCTGGAGCAAAAAAAGAGGGACAAAAAACAAATGAGTCCTGCTCGACCATTGCTGCGCCAATATGTTTACATACAATCTTATCACTATATTGTTAAAGCAACACTATGTAGTTTTTCCACCTTAATATAATATTTCTTAAAAAAAAATGTGATGGTACATCACCTTACAACAGGTTGAATGACACCTCTGTCATGGTTTGGGGGGTCTGTATCACCTTAGCACTGTGTAACCTCGAGGTGGATGGTGAGAACCCTTCCACACTAAAAAACTACAGATTTTTTCTGCTTTAATTGCTTTACGGCATACATCACTTCCCCCTCCTTCCCGGTTTGTTTAAAAGACGGAAGTTGAGGGGAAAGCTAAACATATGCGCTGACTAATCAGTGCTGAAGTCCTGTGGAGGGCAGCAACGCACCTTAGCAGCGTCTAGTCTGCCTGAAATTAAAAGAAAAAGAAAGCTAAACGTAGAGCTGTTATCATGGTGGAAGCAGTGAAAAACCCGAAGAAAAGAAAAGTTTTATTGGAGCAGACGAAAAAAAGAAAGCGGGAGAGTAACAAGCTTAATGCCCGGACAAGGATAAACATTGGCCCAGAGTTCACTCACTGGCGTGAGCTGGAAGACGAGGAGGGATGTCGGACTGATGCTGATTTGGCCCTGTTATTGTTAGACTTGTAGTACATGTTGCTAACAACTGACAGCTGACACTTTAAAAGTGATTTATTCAAATAGAAACATGATCAGACTGTACCTTATCAGTCCACATGGTTTATTTGTCTCTCGGGACATCCTGTCAACTGGCTTCTCCTCCTTCTGTATGTCAACAAATGCACGTTGATGTGTGGCGCTCTGTTTTACGACAGTGCAGTTACACTCAACGTCCATAGAGGCCACTACAGAGCAGAAAGCTGGAATCTTACATAGTACGGCTTTAATTTAGTTGCTACATTTACAATAACTTCCAATTACAATGTGTGAATGAGCGGCAGGTTGGGTGGAAAAATGGCAGAATGAAGGTCAAAAACTTCATCAATGGGCTCCAAAAAAGCAGAAAGCTCTGGATACTAAAATCTAATTTCTATTGTAAAGATGGTGTTCACTTGTAGATATCAGTTTATTGAGATTTTTCAATTATGTTTCATTCTTCATAAGAAATCTTGCAGGTTTAAAAGGCTTTAATTAACTCCTCAGAACGATTAGAGAGTGAAGCTTTCTTTGGTCAACATTGTTTTTCTGAACTCTTCAGGGGCTGCAACAAACAGAAGACTAGCACACACTGAACCAAATCTGAAAGCAAAATCCAACAATGTCTCTGTTTGATGACTGATACACAGCTTAATTGTTCTATTTGTGTGCCTGCATTTGTTTGTTTTGTTTTCACAAGTTCACATATTCATTTTTTTTTTTTTGTCTATTTGTCGTTTAGAAAACTTTATTATCCACCTTTGTTTTTGGCCTGTATTTTTTTGGAGCTGGGATTTTGGCTGTAAAGGTGAAAAACTGCTTCATGATGTAACCTTAAAACTTCTTCATTAAACTTCTTTGGCATTTCATTGTTCCAGTAAAATAAAAAGAGGAGCCTTTGTTTCTCCCATTGGAACTGGGAGCTACACCCAACACTGAGCGATTTTGTTATGATTTATAGCTAAAGGCAAAAAAGAGGATTTCTGAGAGGAGATAGAGGTGAAAGTTGTTAAAATGATACCTTGGCAGAGCTTTTGTTTTTTAAGAGTTTATACAGAAGACAAAGACAAAAGACTGTAAAAAAGTAATTCTACAAACAACAGATGGATATTCGCCACAGTTAACAATTTATTCAAATGAAGAAAACCAGAAATGTTTTTGTGTAACAGTAAAAATGTTCTATAAATATGATGCTTACGCGCGGAGAAGGAGGACAGTCTGTGAGGCTGCTCCTGTGGGTGTTCTCAGACCACTGACATGTGGTGACTTGTCTTTGTCACCACCATCAACATCTTTGTGTGGCTCTGAAATTTACTTTTTTGTAATCGAGAGGTTAAAGGGGGAAAGCCTCCTAGTGACTTCTCACGAAAACTCCACCCTCACACTGAATGTATCATATCCCTCCTGCTTACGCAAGAACTTCCAAGGCGGCCATTTTGACCTTTTTCAGATGTTACAGTGTTAAAACTTCACGAAAAATAAAGGTGGCTTAAGGACCTGTGCTTTTTCTTCTTATGTGTTTCTTTTTTAATTTCTGTTTTAATAATATTGCAAAACACATAAGAATTTTGAATGTTTGTACAGAGATTTATCTGAGATGTCATATGACTGTATTCCTTATGTGACAGAACCGGAATAAAGGACCCAAAAACATGACCGAAACACTGGGGGTAGAAATGTTCACAGTCCGTTTATTTGGCAAAAAGGTTCAGTACACAAAAAGGCAGTCAGAGGCAGGCAGAGGTATCCAAAGGCGTGAGGCAAAGAGACAAGGTCAAAAAAGTGAGGAAAACACAAATTAATGCTGGAACGCAACACAAGGGTACAAACGAACTGGCAACAAGACAGGGGAAGACATGAGGTTTAAATACAAGAGGTGATTGGGGGTGATTAGACACAGCTGGGGAGGCACAATCAGGAATCAGGTGTGACGAGACCAGACAGGAAGCAACACCTACGGACCGAGACAGAGGTTAGTGACATACCAAAATAAAACAGGAAACACAAGACAATAAAATGAACTTTTTCCATAACCTTGCGAAGCAGCTGGATCCTCCTGATTCAGTGTCTGTAATCAGGCAGATTCATCTTCACAGCTCCAGTCTACAAAAGACTGAGCTCGGCCTGTCCCGATAAATAAAATTTTTTTAATAAAAACAGAATACAAGGATTTGCAAATCTTTCAGCCTGCATTCGGTTGTATATGCTACAATGCCATGATATTTAATGTTCAAACTCATAAACATCGTTTTGTTGTAAATATTCACTCATTTTTAATTTTGATGCCTGCAACATGTTCCAAAAAAGCTGGGACAAGGGCAACAACAGACTGTCAAACTTGAGGAATGCTTAAAAAACACCTGTTTGGAACATTCCACAATTGAACAGGTGTGATGATTGCCTACAAATGGAGCAAGGCTCATTTGTTCAAAAGCGAGGATGGGGCGAGGTTCACTACTTTGCGAACAACTGTGTGGGCAAATAGTCCATCAGTTTAAGAACAATGCTTCTCATAGTAAAATTGCAAGGATTTCATTATCTTGAATCCATGATATCACCCAAAGATTCAGAAAATCCAGAGAAATCTCTGAACTTCAGCGGCAAGGCTGAAAACTGACACTGAATCCCCATGACCTCTTGTTCCTCAGGGGATACTGCATTAAAAACTGACATCATTCTGTAAAGGATATTACCACAAAAACACGTGAAAGTGTGCTGTGGTCTTATCAGTCCACAGTTCAAACTGCTTTTGGAAATCCTGGATGTTGTCCTCCTGGCTAAAAAGGACTACCCAAACTGTTGTCAGAGCAAAGGTCAAAAACTGTGATGGTATAGGGGGGTGTTAGTGCCCTTGGAATGGGTAACTTGCAAATTTTTTTTTTTTTTTTTATAACTTTATTTTTTCCCGATTGTGCAACACCACTCCGAAACATTGTTTATACAGCAAATCAAGAGAAATACCATAATAACAAACTAAAACACTACAGAAAAAAATAATAATTAGATGAATAATAACAATGATGATAATAAATAGATGAATCAATACGTAAGACTATGTTAGCATAGGTACCTTTGCAGTATAGTTAAACCTTAACAATTAACAGACCGTCTACATAATAGAGTAAATAGAATAATACATATATGGATACAATAAATACTCACATAGTAAGATAAATAGAAATGCCACTGATACAAAGTCCAAAATCAAGTAAAACTGAATAACATAGTTACATATATACAAAAAAAAAAAAAAGAGGAAGAGAAAAAGAGACAAAGTGCTCCTCCTTTTGGTTGTTGACTTATTTCCTTTACCAATATTGCTTATTTAGATTTACTGTATGCATGATTAAAGTTACTGTTTTTGTCAGTTAAAGAGTGAAATTATTATTACTAGTGTTAGTATTATTAATTTGAACATTTGTGAAGGCAACATTAGTGCTGAAAGGTACATAGCGGTTTTGGAGCAACATATGCTGCCATCCAGGTGACGTCTTTTCAAGGACATCCCTGCTTATGCACATTCTCACATGTTACAACAGCGTGGCTTTGTGGTAAAAGAGTGAGGGACACTAGACTGGTCTGTCTGTAGTCAGACCACTAAAAAGATGTGGTGCATTATAAAGAACAATATACAGCAATGGAGACGCCGGACTGTTGAACAACTGAATAGTCAGAAACAGAATTTGTATTCTTTGCCAAGTACATTTGGACATACAGGAAATTTGACTTTGTAAATTGGTGCAAAAACAATCATCATGTGATTAGTATAAAAATAAAGAGTTAGAAGAATAATGTATAAAAATACATAGAAAAAAGTGCAAGATTGAATTGAGTAGAAACAAGAAATATACAAAATACACAATGGGCACAACAAAAGAACAAAAACACAACCCAACACTATAAACAGAGGGAGCAGTGAAGGAACTGTGCGGATGAACATAGAACTTTCTAAGAGTATAAATATGATATAAATATAAATAAAGTTGTACATCTAGGATGACTGGAAAAGAGTTCCACCTACAAAGCTTCAAAAAGTATTGTCCTCAGTTTCCAAACACTAAATGAGTGTTTAGTAACACAGTGGTAAACATGCTGTCCCATCTTGTTGGAACATGTCAGTGTCATCAAATTCAAAATAATTAGATATTTGCAAAAACAAACAAAACAAAGTTTTATCAGTTTGAACATGAAGTATCTTGTCTTTGTAGTAAACTTAATTGATTGGTTAATACTGATTTGCAAATCACTGTTTTTATTTATGATTTACACAATGTCCCAACTTCATTGGAATCTCCAGTGAAGGTGCATTAGTCACAGTATTACACTTATGTTGGAGGACAGTGTTCCTGTCCTCCAACATACCATTTTAATATTTATCAGTTTTATTTATCAGTTAGGAAAATAGATGTTATGGACCATATTTGCCATAGCACCAAACTTAGTCATCCAAACATTTTGGGGCATTAATTCCTCTGTTAGTTTTTATAGTTATTCTCTTCTGTATTTGTTCTGAATTGTAAAATCAGGCAAACAAAGTATTAGAACTGGGATTTTAATTCCAACAGAAAAGTGGGGTAATATGGAGCGTGCTTTAAGATGGAGGCATCCTTGATTTCTAAATGTGGCACTTTAAGCCTCAGAGGGATGAATGAGGCAGAAGAATTGAAGCTATTTTTGTGGAGTCCATGGATTAAATTTGTTCTTAAACTCTTGGATTTTTACTAGCTCTAAAATGTGGTTCATGGAGGAACGCACTTGCACCTCGACACAAAGACATGTTTCTAACAAATTCAAAGGGATGGAGGATATTGTGTGTGCCTTATTATTGAAAATTTAATGAGGACACACTGACTGCACTGTTCAGTCTAATGCAATGTTTGCATTAAGGACACTGGAAACAGCTTTCTATTTTAATGCACCACACAAGACTAAATGATATTCTTCAGTTCTTCAAGACATTATGAGGATGTAGAGGCATACAAAGTGTAGGATGGAGGTAAGATGAAGAAGAGTTCTCTCCTTTTTTGTTCGTCTTAGAAAAAGTTGAAAAGGAAGATTTGATTCATGGTTTGATGAAGGACATGAGGGATTTTGAAGGGATGGTTTTCCTCTTGCCCTTAATAAAAGAGTCAGTATTTGATCTTCTTTATGGAATATTTTACGAGGCGTTTCCTCGCCAAAGGTTGCTCTATTCTTCTGGGAACAACAAAGAGCTCGGACTGGAAGCCGGGCAGAAAAGGACGCCTGATCTTCACACAACAGAGACGACAACACACGGTGCTCCAGCCTTCATCTGTCTGCTTTGGAAACAAAGACACAGGAAAGGTTGTGAGGAAGTGTTTGAATAGAGAAAAAACAAAGTGATACTGAAGATGAGCAAATACTCCTGTAGACTTAAAGATTTGAGATGTATGGATACTTTTAGTGTAATTTTGAAAGAGAGCACGCGCCCTTGTTGGGATGTATTTTCTAACAAAGGGGCTGCTGATCTTTGACCTCTTTGGCTCCCATCAGCATTTTGAATCTCTCTTATGTTGGCTCAAAGCTGACTCAAAGCCTCATTGAACCATATACACATCAAATTGTTTGTCAAAGGGTCTGTTTTTATCAACATTAGGTCCAAATTGGTTGACTCAGCACAACAGAACACCAGCAGTCACAGCCAAGGCTGGAAGAAGAACTGTGGAACAGAGAGTAAAGATGTGGGACTGAACAGGGCTGGAGTGGGACACAGTTTTAGCCTTTTGCTGGTTTCATGTTTCAGATCAGCTGACAACTCATGACCCCTTCAAGGATAAAAAGATTTAGCCTTAGTGTATATGCCTGAAGTACTGAACTATTCTCTTCAATATTGCTTTTCATGATGTTTCATTATTTAGAGTCAAAGTTCAAGTTTCAAGTCAATACTGGTCTTTCTAAGAGCAAAATATGAGGTTTTATCCTGTATTCTTCTGATCACATATATCATGGGGACTTTAGGTTGGACTACTAGTTTGGGGTCTTGGGGTTTGTATGCCAAGATTTTTTTTAATATAAAAAAGCTTTTTTGGTGCTATTTTAATGCACAGTGATTTTAAACTCTTCATTTACAACCAAAGCACTTTACTTCACACTTGCTATCGTCACTGTTTGTGCATTTCTTTGTCCCTGTTTGGCAGCCATTGCAGCCAGCTCTGCCTACAAGGACCTCCCACGGTTCTCCAGATTAGCCACTTTGAATCTCACTCTTGAATAACATGTGCTGGTCTGATGTTTTATCAATCTCTTAAAGGAACAGTTCAGTGTTTTCGAAGTTAGGTTTTATGAGGTCATTGGCACTAATCAGTGAAATGGCTGAAAAGGCTTCCAGCAGTGCTGCACCTTTAAGAAGAATGAGCTGATATGACAGGTAAGGTACCCTGTTGTTGACAGGTACCACGGACCCAAAAAGAATTGGATTAGCCTTGTGACGTCAGCCGTTTGAGGATCATAGGAGCCTGTGGACCCCTGTTGATGCTCTCTTATGAACACTGCCATCCTGTACACATAATCCACCAAACTTTAGCTCCATCTACCGACAGACAAGGAGGCCATGTATTATATAAATTTTATAGTTAGACGAATGCCATTTTTTGAACCAGGCTAAAGATGTGTATTAAGGACTTTAAAAAATGTATGCTCCCCACACACACTCATTTGGGTGTCAAATTTCTGAGCAGGCTTTGGGCACTACAGCTCTTGGCACTTCCACATGGGCCTCCATATTCAGGTCTGGAGGTTGTCGTCTGGCGGATACAGACATTTTGCGTAACTGTGTAAGTTTTATGTAAAAATGAGCCTGGAAACTATGTTGGATTAAATGTAAGATTTGGGCTAAGAGCACTTTGTTCATCCTCCAAAAGGTCTTTGTGTTTGGCTCTATTTTACGTTGCAGCAAAATGGCTATGTCCTTCCACTTGAGTGCATTGATTCAGACAATCTGCTGTTTCACTCTGTGGACTCAGGACGTCACAACAACAGCAGAGGAAACTGATACTGAACTAGATATGAGTGATTTTGATTCAACTATCGATGACATTCCCTTTGCTGTGGATGCACAGGGTTAGATAGATAGATAGATACATTATTGACAGACTCAAGGTCCTGTTTAAAAATTCTTCAGACTGCGATTCAACAGGCCAAAAGAGAGAGGGGACAAACTACTCTGGAATCAATGAGAACAGGCGGAAGAGGACGTCACTATTTGCATTACTGAAAAATAGTGCCAAGCACAGAGACTTCCTGCAGGAAAAATAATGTGTTCTGAAAGTTTTGCCCAGTCTTACATTTGACCCAACATAGTTTGGAAGCTTGTTTTTTTTTAACTCACAGAAATACATGAAATAACTGTATCCATCCACATCAGTGTACCTTACCGGTCATCTCGGCTCACTCTTTTTAAATGTACAGCAACGCTGGGAGCCCTTGCAGCCACTTCACTTATTGTCAGGTGCCTTATACAACCCCACCTCAAAAAATACTAAAATTTCCTTTTAAACACCACCTTCTCTTCACATAAAATGAACCACTTTTGCCAAAGACAAATATTCATAACACTCTAAGAATATATAAGCAGTGTATAGAAAGCACAAAGGTCAGCCGAGGCATTTCTGATATTGTTAGTTGAGTTATTGTCAAAAATTAGGAAAACTGCCCGATCTCGCAAATGTTAACAAATCCTTTGGTTGTGATCTGAATCCAGATGCAGATCACATGCAGATGCCCCTGCTTATTTCAGCAAGACAATGCCAAGCCACATTCTGCACGTGTTACAACAACGTGGCTTCGTAGTAAAAGAGTGTGGGTACTAGACTGGCCTGCCTGTAGTCCAGACCTGTCCCCCATTGAAAATGTGTGGCGCATTATGAAGCGTAAAATACAACAACAGAGACCCCGGACTGTTGAACAACTTAAGCTGTACATCAAGCAAGAATGGGACAGAATTCCACCCGAAAAGCTTCAAAAATTGGTCTCCTCAGTTCCCAAACGTTTACTGAGTGTTGTTAAAAGGAAAGGCGATGTAACACAGTGGTAAAAATGCCCCTGTGCCAACTTTTTTGCAATGTGTTGCTGCCATTAAATTCTAAGTTGATGATTATTTGCAAAACAAAATAAAGTTTCTCAGTTCGAACATTAAATATCTTGTCTTTGAAGTGTATTCAATTGAATATAAGTTGAAAGGATTTGCAAATCATTGTATTCTGTTTTTATTTACGATTTACACAACGTGCCAACTTCACTGGTTTTGGGTTTTGTAAAAGTTTTCAGCTGTTTCTTAAAATCGTCAGTAAATTCAACACAGTATTAAGACAAAGGAAGAGCATTTCATTAGCGATGTGCTACAGCCTGGAAAGAGCCATCACATGAAGCCATTTGTGCTAGTTACACTAAAAGCATAAAAGAGGATTTAAAAGGTTAAATTCCTATTTTTAGAGCCAAAACAAAAGACACTGAACTAATTTTCAGCGTTCATGTAAGCCAACCACCACAACCAAACTTTGTCATTATTACCTGAGACATTCATATTAATCAAGAGAAACCAGTGGCAGAATCAAGTTTGTCTGGTCTTCTGGTGTCAAATGAAACATTTAGATTTGGAAAAAAAATAGTTGAAAAATAAATGTTAAAAACTACTCGCAGAGTTGAGATAAAAAAAAACCTTTAATCTATGGCAAGCCACGTCCTGGTGTTAAAGAAACCAAATCAATGTACAAAAAACGGAAGTTTCTCAGGCCACCTCTTGAGACTGGCTCCCCGAAGAAAAAGAGGTTATGATGAGTTCTTTTTTAATAACTCATTTGCATTTAGAAGATTAATGATGGGAGTTCTGCATAAATTCACACAATGATTATTTTACTTTTAAGTGGTTATGTTGGGTCGTTTTTTGCCAGGAGACTTATGATGTAACTTATCTCCACTACATTTTCTACCAGAATGACCAACGATCAGAGCTGGCATCTCTAAGATGATGATCCACCTATACCTAAAACTTAAGGATGCCTTCTTATACACCAGTGGGGGATGACTTTTTTTTCATGCTGTATGAGCCATCTTTCCATCCATCTGTCCATCCTTCCATGGGAGAAAGACAGAATAAAGGAAACATAATTTGTTAACCCCAGTCTGGCAATCACATGCACAAACAGGTCCTATGATCATACACTTATGAAGAGATGTCTAGGATGGAATAGTGGCCTCTACCCACAAGAAAGTATGGTTCAGTGCCTTGCTCAAGGGCACTTGGAAGTGCCCAGAAAGTCAGCTGGCACCTCTGCAGCTATCAGACCATCTTCCAGACATGGGTCATCGCGGACTTGAACCTGACACTCTGTGGTCCCCAGCCCAAGTCCTCTAAAACTTGAGCTGCCTCCATACCGTCTATCTGTCTGTTCATCCAATCCATCTGTCTATCGTCCCATCCATCCATACGTCCATCCACCCATCTGTTTGTCCAATTACCCAGTCCATTAGTCCATCCTGCTGTCTGTCTGTTCATCTTTTCATCTGTTCATTCATCCAATCCATCAGTCCATCCATTAGTTAATCCATTCTATTCACACAGGCATCGGTCAATATACCCTACCATCCTTCCATCCATTTATACGAGGTGTGTCAGAAAAGTTCCAGGACTGGTGTCACATAAGATTTATTTAGAATCCAAACTACAAACTACAAGTTTTCTCCTTCGAAGTAATCCCCCTGGAGTCTAATGCACTTTCCCATCCTTCTCTGCCACGCTTTCATGCACTCCTGGAAGGATTCTTCCGGGATCCTCCGCAGCTCTGTCGTCACGGCCTTTTCGATGTCGTCCACGTCTTCAAAACGGGTCCCCTTGATGACCCCCTTGAGCTTGGGGAAGATGATAAAATCACACGGAGCCAGGTCAGGTGGGTAGGGAGGTTGCTCCAGCACGGCGATGTTCCTCTCGGCCAGAAACTGTCAGATACTCGGGGCATTGTGAGCTCACTGAACGAAGCAACGCCGCAGTATCTCTTTGTAGACATGCTGGGATTACTTTGAGGAGAAAACTCTTCGTTTGAAGTTTGGGTTTGAAATAAATATTTTGTGACACCAGTCCTCGAACTTTCCTGACACACCTCGTACATCAAACCCTTACATCCATCCTTCTTTTTATTCATTAACTTGTACATCCATCCCCCTTTATCCATCCATGTACCCATCAGTTTATCCATTTATGTATTGTTCCATCCTTCTGGTCATTCTGGATTCATTAATCCAATCATCAATTCCATCCAACTAAACATTCATCCATCCTTCAAACTACCAACCCATCCCTCCATTTTGTTTCCATCTCTCTGTCTATCCATCTGTATATCATCTATGTATCCATCCATCCAATCATCCTCTCTTATGTTTAACAATCCATTCATCCATATCCAAGCATCCATCTTATCCATCCATCTACTCATTTAAGCATTCAATTCAGAAATCATCCTTCTACCAATGCATCTATCCATTCATCAGTCATCAATCATTCATCCATTGATCTCGCAACTTATCAGTCCATCCATCCATCCATTTATAGGTTATATCCAGCAATCCATCATACTATCTAGCCATACATCCATCTACCCATCAATCAACCATTTACCATCATTAACCTTTTTCTCTTCCATCATTCTTCCAATCATCAGTGCTGATCCATACAAACATCCATTTACAATCCCTCTACCTAGACATATATCCATCCATCCATTTTGTTTTCCATCCATCTGCCTTTCCATCATTTATCCTTCCATTAGTCCTTTTAACATCCAGCAATTCATCCTTTCATCCATCTTTCATTGCTGCTCATGCATCATCCATCTTTTGTAAATTCTTCCATGTTATTTTCTTGCTGATCAGATGACAGGGTGTGTATGAGCAGGCTGAAGCAACCGCCTTTGTTTCTTTTTTACTTTCTAGGTTTCACCTTTCCCAGGCCAGAGGGGATACATAATCTGTACAAGAAGCTCTAGGCCTAACCCTGGTTTCCTCCCATGTGCCAAGAAAACCTCCAAGACAAGGTGACAAAGGGGCATCCTAAGTAGTTGCGTGACCCAAATTGACTCCTCTCCATGAGAAGGGAGGAGACTCTTCTCTGAGCTCCCGCTGGATGTCTAAGCTCCTCACCCTATGAGCGTGGGACCCCCTTTGAAGGAAACTGATTTCAGCTGCTCATACCTGCAATAGCACTAACAGAGCGTACTACTATAGGTGGGGGTTTTGATGTAGATCGCCTGAAGAGTCAAAAGTTTTGCCTTTGGGCTCAGCTCCTTCTTCAATATAAAAACCCCTATTCCAGTCGACCTATATTCAGTTGAATATACTACAAAGACAAGATATTTAATGTTAAAATTGATAAATGTCATTGGATTTTTTAAATTTTTTGCAAGTGTTTCCTCATTTTGGATTTGATATCTGCATAACATTCCAAAAAAGTTGGGACAGGGGCAACAACAGACTGAGACAATTTATGAATGCTTGGAAGCGAGTGTCATGATTAAGTATAAAAGGAGCATCCCTGAAAGGCTAATTTGTTTACAAGCAAGAATGTAGTTCGACACTTGGTGAACAACTGTGTGAGCAAACAGTTCAGCAGTTTAAGAACAATGTTTCTCAATGTACAATTGAAAGACATGTATAGATTTAATGATCTACTGTCTATAATATCATCAAAAGATTCAGAGAATCCAGGAAAATCTCTGCAAGTCTGAAAACCATCAATGAATGCCTGTGACCTTGGATCCCTCAGGTGGAATTGCATTAAAAAAACAACATAATTCTGTAAAGACTATTACCACATGGACCCAGGAACACTTTGGAAAGCCATTGTCGACATTATATGACAATGGAGACCCTGGACTGTTGAGCACCTGAAGTGCTACATCAAGCAAGTATGGGTAAGAATTCCACCAACAAAGCTTCAACAGATTGTGCCCTCAGTTCCCAAACTCTTATTGAGTGTTGGTAAAAGGAAAGGTGATGTCACAGTGGTAAACATGCCCCTGTCCCATCTTTTTTGGGACATGTTGCATGAGTCAAATTCAAAATGAGAGAATATTTGCAAAATGTTAAGACATAAAACACCTTGTCTTTGTAGTGTTCTCAAAGACAGATAGGTCAAAAGGATTGGCAAATCATTGTACTCTGTTTTTATTTGTGTTTTACACAACGCCCCAACTTCACTGGAATTGGGGTTTGTATATCCTTAACACTGCGCTTAACCCTGTGAACACTCAGCATCAATCAATGTCAATATCACAGACCACTAACAGGTTTGACTTCATTTCACACTGAAGCTCTTTATGTCGAGAACAGTATAGTATGTATGATTGGACACTATTTCTTGTATTTTTCTTTTTTTTAGAGTTTCCTAGAGTCTAACCAAATGATTAAAATGGTACATCTCACTCCAAGCTGCACCATACTGTTTCCACTAATTAGACTAAAGACCATCCAGCAAGCCCACTGTTCTGCTGGAGCAATTAAACAGCTTCTCCAGGATTTCTCGTGTTGACTGTCCACCTCCAAAAATTAAACTGGCTGAAGAACCAGGCTGCCAAAAATGGGACAAAACTTCCTTTTTCCTATTAATACACAGAGAACAACATAAGCTCCTCACAATCTGTTTCCTTCTCACACTGAATCAAAACATTTTCTCAGGAAGTCCGGAGATGCCTGCAGTCATGTTAGAGCTAAAGACAAGCTCACTGTAGGTTGGTCTTAGCAGGAGGCCACATAAAGATGGATGTGTCACTGCTGCCACCCAGTGGCCTGAATACAAAATCACATAACATTCAGCCATGTTTTAAAGAAACGTGGAGGATAGAGGGACATGGTAACTGCTCTCTTCTTTTCTATTCCAAATGCTCTACCTACAGAAAAAAAGAAAAAGAGAGGTAAAAGTGATAACACACTGACTTACTGTCATGTGATTTAGAACAGATTAATGCTGATATCATGCAAATGAAAATGTAACAAAGAGCCCTGATGGATTTTAAGGGCAGATTGTTGTCACAGATGTTTTATGAGCTTTTGCACCACTGGTTTTAACAATTGATAGATAGAAAGATTCTTTATTGTCATTCACAATATACACCAATCAATCTATCTGTCAATCTGTCCAACCATCTATCTATCTATCTATCTATCTATCTATCTATCTATCTGGTAAATAATGAATATACTGTGCTTCTCAGACTCTCCAGCTGTTGTCGTCCTTGCATGACCCTTAAAAGTGCACTCCTAATACTCAGTACCTTGAGTATATTTGAATCAAATTCCTTAAACTTTTAATTGCATAGATCAATAGAGCTACATTCTGTATGTAAGAACTTTTTATAAATAGTATTGTACTTGTGCATGTGTAAGATAATCTTCACGCCCCTGAACAAAGCCTTTAGAAAGATTTTGAACACTGCCTGGTCACTGTGACTGAATGAAAAGCCTTTGTAAACACTGCCCTCTGCCGGACGTATGCAGTATGTGAACTAATGCTTTGACAACAGAGAAACTGTTGATGTGTCAGGTCTGGTAGGACTGTATAAGTAAACGTCTCTGATAGGACAATATAAGCATAGTTCTCTGATAGGACAACATAAGTTCAGGTCTCTGGTAGGACAGTACAAGTACAGGTCTCTGGTAGGACAATATAAGTACAGGTCTCTTGTAGTACAATATAAGTTCAGGTCTCTGGTAGGACAGTATAAGTACAGGTCTCTGGTAGGATTATATAAGTTCAGGCCTCCGGCAGGACAGTACACGTCCAGGTCTCTGGTAGGACAGTGTAAGTACAGAGTTAATTCTGACGTTGTTACAGACACATTGGTAAGATCTTGTTTCAGGTTCTGCTTGATTTGCATTTTTGTCTGCCTATCTAATTAGCTGTATAATTTAATGTATATCAAATCATCATTCCATTATCATTATACTTTCACCCTTTTAAGATGTTCGGGTTTATGGAACCTATTTTTTTTTCCAAGGAAAAGGTTTTGCCAATAATTTTTCAGTCAACCTATATCATTAATATTGCTGCATAAATCAATTATATATTCCCTAACTGTATTGACTGTTTTTAAAGTAAGCATGTGTGACCAATTTTTTTTTGCGTTTTTTTAATACATTTTTGCACTGCAGTGAAATACTGTCACATTTCAAGCATCCCAACACCTGCTGTGTTCCACCTCTCTGTAGGTTATTTTAAATATCTCGGAGGAAAATATACTTTCACTCACATTATAAAAAAAATAAAAAATTAGGACAGATTTGAAGGAAATGAACGCTGAAATTTAATCAATGTTACATCCAAAACACATCCATAAATAATCAAGGCATAAAATCCCTCCCTTTTCACCGAGAGCATGCATAGCAAAATATAGGCGTGCCCCGAACTCCTCGCTCTTCAGGTAACAGACTTCACACTGTCAAAATTAGGCCCTGTGTTTAAGAAATAAAATAAGTCCAGATTTTTAACTCTGCCTTCTCCGATGCAGCAACTGGAATAATGGAATGAGATATTCCATTATGGTTGTTCTTAAAGAAAAGAGGTGCAGATTTATCATAATGAAGCCCTTCATTACACCATGCAGAGCACAGAGCGGCTTGTCGTGGTTTAAATGTTACCTGTTTCATTTGATATCCAGATTAATAACTCACACTGATGACACAGAGAAAACTAAACATTATCTCTGGGCTGTCTCATGGGATTGATGTGATAATTACTCTCTGCTAATGATGCCTCCATCCTTTAATCACTCCTTATTATGTTTTCATTAGTTTTTCCTCTCAGTTTCCTGCAGTGACATGAAAACAACTTTGTCATAATTTACTTTGTTCGTTATCTGTTTCTGTTCTTCATCTCTCTAACTTGCTTCACATGAGAACATGTCACCATCTCTGCCTGTCATTGATCTAGACTCTTTCCTCCCAGGTTCCCAGCAGCTTCCTGTCCTTAAAGGGATAGTCTGGGATTTTCGGAGTGGGGTTGTATTAAGTGCATAGCATTAGCCTGAACAACAGGCACACTACACGACAGGAGCTCTCAGTCTGTGCCAACCCGGGGGGCCACATACGACCCTTCACCTTACTCAGTGCAGCAATTTTCCAACAAAGTTGTAAATATGAAAAAAACAAAACAACAACTGCTAAATATGATTTATCGTCAGTAACCAGTACTCAAAAATTAGGATAGCTGAAAAAATGTTTCTACTAACCTCAGATTGGTGGTAAATGCTTTGTGTTTTACAAGTCATTAAAGAATTCACTTGGCTATGATTCTTTCTCTTAGTATCTTTTATGAGGAATTTAATTTAATATATAGTATTAGCAAAAACTATATTTTGTAACAATAGTAACAGTAATATATTTGTGCTTGAAAAACTGGTAAACACTCATTCTTTTATTGCATATAAAAGAAGCTTAAATTGGCTTTAGTTATGTGTCATGCACATTAAATCTTTTCATGTTTGTATCATCTATTTATAAAGCTTTAAATTTGCTATTTTTGGTTTATTTACACATTTTTATTTTGCTCATTGAGAGTGCCATACAATATGTAATCAAAGTTGCCCACCCCTGGGCTAGGGCTATACACTGATGCTATTTGTAACCCAGGTTAAAGCGTCTCACCCAGGAATCATTTCTGTCCACCTCTCCTCATATTCCTTCTCCTTGTTCATGCCTTCATCAACCATTTGACACCCTACCTGCCAGTCAAACCCCAAGGGCACAAATCACAACCTCTCAACAGATGACCCATCCTCCACCCCTCTGTGCAGCTCACCTGTCTTAAATCACCTCATTGACCTCAAACACACAAACCAACTGATTCTGAGAGGAGCAGCAGCAAAGTCCCAGCAGAAAAATCTCACTAAACCTTCCTCTACAATTTTTCTCAACTTTGGAAAAAAAAAGTGAACAAAAAGGAAACTGGAATCTGGATCTTGGAAACTCATTACTCACCCTTGGACCTGGTAAGAAAAAACACCAACCAACAACTGTGTCAGTACAAACCAGCTTCTCCATAACTCAACCTCAACACCAATTCAATACCCTACAGAATATGTGGATTGCCCTGGATGACCTAATGCAGTCATATTTATATAGTGAGAACCTGCTGGAGAACGGTGAGCAGCAACATACAACTATGATGATCAGGAGAAAGAGCACCATTTAATGACTGAACCTTCATTTTCACTTATAAGCTGTCCCTTTAAACAGGTTAGGCTTTTTTTTCCACCGCTGGAAAAGGCTTGATGGCGAGCTACCAAAGAAGACTTCCCCTCTCACACTAGGCCTCAAGCCTCAAGCCTGAGCCCCCTCTTTCCTGGCTAGTGGCAGGCCAAACCTTAGCCTTTACCTTTAGTTTGGTTGGACATTATAGCTTTTTATTTAATAAGCGTGGAAAACAGAGAATTGTTTCAGTAAAGATTTTTATTTTTTATTCAAAAACAGACATGTAGTGTGTTAATATCAAGTAAACTTATTGTTGAAATCGTGGCTTCTGTCTTTATAAAATAAGCAATCCGTATGGGCTGAATACTTACCAAATACTTTTCAGATGAACTTTCACTCAGCTTTTCTGTTTTTTCATAATAGTTTGTAAAACTGTGATTTGGGTCTGTACAATTATATATGTTCATTACTGCAGGGAGGCTCTGCATGAATAGAGCTGCAGACAGCAGATGCAAGAATAAAAGCTGCTGCTATCCCCTGATCCTGAAATGTCCTGAAACATCCTGAAGTGATTTTTCTTAGCCACACTCTTATTTCATCCAGTTTGACGACATAGGCTCGCAATTTACTCACCTGAATCAACCAGTACTGCAGATTTCTACCATTCTCCAGTGCTCATTGCAGTTTCCTCTATTTTTCATTCTGACCTGCCGACTACTTCTTCAGAAGTTTTTCCTGCGTGTACTTCAGATCATATGAGTAATCCTAGTTTTCAAAGTAAACAACACCAATATTCACCAGAAAAAACACCCATTTATTTAGTTTTGGTAGCGCTGCTGGTGGAAGGACCCTATTTTTTTCCTATTTTTACATATAATTAATCACCACATTTTCATTGTGCTGTTCTTTAGACATACATTGACTAACGAATAAGACAGTATCCACTCCCTGAATAATCTCTTGCAGTAAAATTAACTTTTAAACTCATTTTGGCTTATTCACATCCTCAGTAACACAACAATAGTTAAACCATCTATTTCAGAAAACTGAAAAACTTTTCTTTAATATTCAAAAAAATGAAAATCTGTTTTTGCTTAAATAAAGATTTTCTGAATATCAATTGCCTTGAAAAGAAACCTCACATTTTCAAAATCTGTATTTTATCAAGAATTAAAATAATTCAACCTAAAATTACAAAACCCAAAACCAGTGAAGTTGGCACGTTGTTTAAATCGTAAATAAAAACAGAATACAACGATTTGCAAATCCTTTTCAACTTATATTCAATTGAATACACTGCAAAGACAAGATATTTAATGTTCGAACTGAGAAACTTTATTTTCTTTTGCAAATAATCATCAACTTAGAATTTAATGGCAGCAACACATTGCAAAAAAGTTGGCACAGGGGCATTTTTACCACTGTGTTACATCGCCTTTCCTTTTAACAACACTCAGTAAACGTTTGGGAACTGAGGAGACCAATTTTTGAAGCTTTTCGGGTGGAATTCTTTCCCATTCTTGCTTGATGTACAGCTTAAGTTGTTCAACAGTCTGGGGTCTCCGTTGTTGTATTTTACGCTTCATAATGCGCCACACATTTTCAAAGGGGGACAGGTCTGGACTACAGGCAGGCCAGTCTAGTACCCGCACTCTTTTACTACGAAGCCACGCTGTTGTAACACGTGCAGAATGTGGCTTGACATTGTCTTGCTGAAATAAACAGGGGCGTCCATGAAAAAGACGTTGCTTGGATGGCAACATATGTTGCTCCAAAACCTGTATGTACCTTTCAGCATTAATGGTGCCTTCACAGATGTGTAAGTTACCCATGCTTTGGGCACTAATACACCCCCATACCATCACAGATGCTGGCTTTTGAACTTTGCGCCTATAACAGTCCGGCTGGTTCTTTTCCTCTTTGGTCCGGAGGACACGACGACCACACTTTCCAAAAACAATCTGAAATGTGGACTCGTCAGACCACAGAACACTTTTCCACTTTGCATCAGTCCATCTTAGATGAGCTCAGGCCCAGCGAAGCCGGCAGCGTTTCTGGGTGTTGTTGATAAATGGCTTTCGCTTTGCATAGTAGAGTTTTAACTTGCACTTACAGATGTAGCGACGAACTGTAGTTACTGACAGTGGTTTTCTGAAGTGTTCCTGAGCCCATGTGGTGATATCCTTTACACAGTGATGCCGGTTTTTGATGCAGTACCGCCTGAGGGATTGAAGGTCACGGGCATTCAATGTTGGTTTTCGGCCTTGCCGCTTACGTGCAGTAATTTCCCCAGATTCTCTGAACCTTTTGATGATATTACGGACCGCAGATGATGAAATCCCTAAATTCCTTGCAATAGCTCGTTGAGAAATGTTGTTCTTAAACTGTTCGACAATTTGCTCACGCATTTGTTCACAAAGTGGTGACCCTCGCCCCATCCTTGTTTGTGAATGACTGACCATTTCAGGGAAGCTGCTTTTATACCCAATCATAGCACCCACCTGTTCTCAATTAGCCTGTTCACCTGTGGGATGTTCCAAATAAGTGTTTGATGAGCATTCCTCAACTTTTTCCTCTTTTTTGCCACTTGTGCCAGCTTTTTTGAAACATGTTTGCAGGCATCAAATTCAAAATGAGCTAATATTTGCAAAAAATAACACAGTTTACCAGTTCGAACGTTAAGTATCTCGTCTTTGCTGTGTATTCAATTGAATATAGGTTGAAAGGGACTTGCAAATCATTGTATTCTGTTTTTATTGACGATTTACACAACGTGCCAACTTCACTGGTTTTGGGTTTTGTAAATCCTATATTGTTATCCTATACTCTGACTGGGTGGGTCACTTGTCAAAGGCCACCCATATATCTGCCCCTGCTGAGTCAAGAAGCTTGATCTGCCTGATTCAATGTCTGTAATCAGGCAGATCTGTCTTGCTTAACTTCCACCTTCAATGGCCCAAAGTGGGACGGCCCAATCAGAGTCCTTTAGAGTAGGAAGAGGTGAGAGGTATGAGGAATGACAACAGAAAGTAACCTCACATACAGAAATTAGCATAGATGCTAACAGCTTCAGTTGTAGTTTTTATCAGATCTTGGCGACATTTCTATATTAAATGAAAAATTTGACGGATTGACGGAACAATCATCCAATCACCTGCCAGATATGCCTTTAAAGGGTCTGCCCCTCCCCAAACACTTTTAGGCTCTTTCCCAGATGGGCGAGTGAAATATATTGAACCGTCCATCTAGTGTATACGGTTACCAAATAGTGAAGTAGTGCCAAAACAAAGCAGCTTGCTGGTGGAAGAGTTAGATGGTAGACTACGCTGCTTTTGTTTTTCTGTTTTCACCCAGAATTCTTAAAATCCACAAATTTGGTTGCACCATTAGCGACTTTGTATGTATAACCCTGGTGTCCATGCTGACTATTTCAGTTCAGACTGAGAGCTGCTGTCAGTCAGTGTGGTTAATGTTCAGGCTCCACCAAATACCTCATACAACCCAACTCTAAAAACCCCAAAATATCCCTTTAAGAGGCCTGAGATTACACATCCAAAAAACTGCCCATCCCTGACAGTCGATGGTGGTAATTAATGTCAGCACACCTAATTAATGTCAAATCTAGTGGATGCCTAAAGAAATCTCATAGCCTGCACCCACCAACACACGATGAGCTCCCTGTGGAGGCAGCAATTAATAAATAGTCTACTGTGGAAAAATGACAATCTTAAATAGGCTGTAGATCATAATCAACACTGTAGTACTTACGTAACAGCATCATAGCCCACGGTGTAAATCTTTGAATAAGTGCTGCCAATTTGCTCTCTAAATGAGAGGCCTCAGAGGCTTTACAAAGATGCACATGAGTCAATCATGAACTTTTACTTCATCTTCTGCAATATAATTAGAGGTTTATTAAACACAAATAAAATTCCCTTAAAACCATTATAAGAAGTTTTATGATGTCACATCAGCCTGTTGGGCTCTTTCTAATTTTGTGTCCAAAAAACACCTTCTAGACTTTTATGGGCCCTATGGTTGCAGTAACAGGCAAGGCAACCTAATTTGTAAAGCCCCATAAAGCAATTATTGTGCTTTACACAGTTAAAAAACAAAGAAAAATGACATTAATAGCAGTAAAGAAATAAAATTAGCAAAAGAAGAACAGTTAAATATATATCCAAAGCACTAAAAATGAGAAATATAACATAAAAAACTAAAAAAGCACTCAGAGAGCGCAGACCTCCTCCAAGGTGATCCGGATCAGTCCCAAAATTGAATCGCTTGTTCCATATCCCATTTCCAATAATTCCTGGAAATTTCATCCAAATCTGTTCAGAACTTTTCAAGTTATTTTGAACACAAACAAACAAACAAACAGACAAACAGACAGACAGATAAATGCTGGCAAAAACATAACCTCCTTGGCGGAGGTAATAAATATATACTCAATAGACAGAACAGAAGGGATAAAAGGAGAAGAAAAATAAGAAGAAGCTGAATGTAGAGTCTCAGGTTCTCTGGAAGTTTGTTCCACAGGTGAGGAGCGTAAAAGCTAAAATCTGCCTCGCCCTGTTCAGTCCTGACCTGGAGAACAGTGAGTCAACCTGTCCTAGAAGACCTGAGGGTCTGGATGCCTCAGAGGGGACTTGGTCTGCCACTGGCTCAAACATGTATGGCCTTGTTCCTCTCATCTGCTCATCCTTGCTATCCTCCTCTGACCCGAATCATCACTGTCCAAAATAATGTCTGGTGTAAATGTTGGCAGTGGGAGAAGTTCTCTACAAATAAGAGTAAGGTTTATTCTGGTGTACTTCTCATGTTTGCTAACAGCCACTGAATCCCTCCTTGTTCCATCCCTGTTCAACAGCTGATCACATGGCAGCAACTCAATGCATTTAGGTATGTAGACATGGTCAAGACAACCTGCAGAGATTCAAACTAAGAAACAAAGTGGAGGTGATTTCAGTGACTTTGCTTGTTGGTGCCAGATGGACTGCTCTGAATGTTTCAGAAACTGCTGATTACTAGGATCTTTAAATCACATCTATATAAATGGTTATATATGGTGGTCAGGAAAAGAGACAATATCCAGCAGGTGGTAGATCTCTTGGCCTAAATGCTTTGGTCATGCCAGAGTTAAGAGGAGAATGCCAAGTATGGTTTGGGATGATAGTAAAGGTAGTGGTAACTGCATCAGGTGGCACTCCTGTCACCTAAGAACAAGAGACTGAGGCTACAATTCACTTGGCAAAATAGACAAATGAAGATTGAAAAATGTTGCCTTGTCTAAGAGTCTGATTTTTTTGCTGCAACTCTCAAATGGTGGGGTCAGAATTTGAAACACGAAAGCATGGATCCATCCTGCCTTGTATCAACTGTTCAGGCTAGTTCAAGCAACTTGGGCTCCAAACTACCAAATAAGTACTATTTCAACTCCATAGCCTACCTGACTATTTTTTGCTGACCATGCCCATCCCTTTGTGATCACAGCTGTTAGAAGGCAACCTGTGTTCAAAATATAGTGGAACAGGAAGGACAATGACAAGTTAATAAAGTTTGGACATAGGCATAAATCAATCCATTTAATAAATAAATCAGATCACAAATAAAGTTACTCAGCTGAGGTCTCTCTCCAGGCCGTCCATCTCAATCAGAAAGTGCAGCATCAGAAAAAACCCTGAATTACAGTTGCAGAGATCCTTTTAGAGATCCTGGGCGGAGACATCACGCTATACAATAATTTGTATTGCAAGCTGGTCTTCTGATTCTTGACCTCGGACAGTTCTGAGTCCCTGGTGACTGCATACTCATATCAGCAGTCAGCCACAAAGGCAGACATTCAGCTCAGACAGAACCGACTTTGAGAAGAGCCACAGGTAGCAAAACACATCTCTAAATATGGGCGTGTATTATTCTATTACTTGTGAACGTAAGCTTGTTTTAACCCTTTATGGCCAGTATATTCACACAACTCATTTTTTAAGAAAATAAATACTAATTATAATTTCTATAAAACAGATTTTGAGGAGTATTTGATTGTTATACTAATGTTATTATTATTATTAGGCCCTGAGTTGGGTCAATGATTGGCAGCAACATTGATTTTGATGCATTGTTATTTATTTTGCAGGCACCCTTGCAGAAAATGAAACCGAGAGAAAAAAGAAGTGCCATCCTGTGGACAAACATAAGAATTAAAAGTTGTAAGCTCATAGTCAAAAATGACATCTTAACATAAAGGAATACATTAGTTTATGTTTAGATAAATGTGGGATTAAAAATGGCATCTTCAGTGGTTTTCAGTTGGACTTTTCTTGTCGTTAGGAACAAATGAGTCAGTTTTGTGTAGTTTAGCCATTTTAGGATTTTATTTAAGATACTTAAATAACAATTGGTAAGCTTGAGCTGTATTGATTCAACACAGCCAAAATTGCCTGAAAATAAAAACCTGAATGGCACAAAATGTCGCCAAAAGGTTTAATTAACCAGAGCACGTGTGTGTGTCTCCCCCAGAACCATCCTGACTCCCTCGCAACCACTGTATCAAACACACACGACCCTGCCTTCATGCAGATGTATTAACCTTAGATTTTGAAATATTTACACAGTGTTCCCATCCTCTGATGGATAAAGCACATTGTCACAAAGCTCAGATCATGTCAAACTGGCTTCTTGAGCATGAAAATTAGTTAACTGTACTCCAGTGTCCTTAATAGTCACTAGATCACAGTCCAAAAGAGTACCTTTGGGATGTGGTGGAGATTCGCATGGATGTGCAGCCAACAGATCTGCAGCAATTGTGTGACACTATCATGCCAATATGGACCAGAATCTCTGAGGAGTGTTTCAGTACATTCTTGGATCAATGCTTCAGCGAATGAAGGCACTTCTGAATGCAAAAGGAGATCCAAGCTTTTACTCGCAAGGTCTACTTAACAAAGTTGCCAGTGGGTGCAGTTTGAAATGTTTTGAGTGGTCAGAAATCCAGACAAAGTGCCGTTGAAGAACAGTCCAATTATCTTTTTCTCAAGCGATATAAAAGATGCAGCCTTTGGCATTTTACATAAGTAATATCTCTGTGTTTGAGTGTGTGGGTGCATGTGAGGCAGACATAATTATCTGTACCTCTGGTGCTGCTTGACAGTTAGAAGAAAAAGTTTCAATATAAAACATAATTGAAATTCAGCTTTAATTACAGAGGTTGTTCAGAAAGAAAAACTACCTGATTAGCCCAGCTTGTCTCACCTTTCTGTCTGTCTGCATGACCACTGGACCGAGAAGCACCCGCTCGTGGGTGTAAAATGTCAGTCAGGGTTTCCAACTGGCTTCTTACCGACATGTCTGCCTGTTTTTCAGTGTCAGATAGAGATGACTGACAGTTTCACTTCAGTCAAATTAAAATATTTAAATATATATTTTGCAGCCTTTTGGCTTCCCGTTCTCTTGAGCTACAACAAACATTCAACCCTCATATCTCATTAAATACCTCAGTATGAATATGATTGTCTGTAAGAAGCTTGATAAGAAGCTGCGCAGGTTTATGAGGGAAACATATACAGAGTGGTGAAAGTACAGCTGTGGGTCAAGACGTAGAGCTGGGACTACACTTAATGCATTGAAGCCCAAGTCATCATGTCCAATGGCCCCATAAATATCTTAATATTACTATACACACTGCACAATGTAAACATAAGTTCATATTTACATTGAGCAGGTGCAGTCTGCGTATTATGTGTAGGTGTTATATAAATACAGATAACACCAAGGTAAGTATATTTTTATGGCTCTAACTGTATATTGTATGCATGGTTACATCCATAAAAGCAATATATTTGATTTTATACTACAATCATACACTGCCTGGCCAAAAAAAAAGTCACCACCTGGATTTAACTAAGCAAATAGGTTCAAGCCTCCTATTGGATAATTACTGCATGGGCAATTATCTTTCAGTTGGCAACAAGTTATTTAAGACCAGCTGATGTAATAAGTAGCTTCTCATTTCTTAAACAACCATGTGGAAAGACACATTCTGTGGTCGTGGGAAAGATGTTAGTCTGTTTAAGAAGGGTCAAATCATTGGCATGCATCAAGCAGAGAAAACATCTAAGGAGATTACAGAAACTACTAAAATTGGGTTATGAACTTTCCAACCCATTATTAAAAACTGGAAGGATAGTGGGGAACCATCGTCTTTAAAGAAGAAATGTGGTCAGAAAAAAAACCTGAATGATCGGCGATCACTTAAAAGTTTGGCCAAATCAAATTGAAGAAAAACAGCAGTAGAACTCAGGGGTATGTTCAATAGTGAAAGTAAGAGCATTTCCACACGCACAATGAGAAGGGAACTCAAGGGACTGGGACTGAACAGCTGTGTAGCCTCAAGAAAACCACTTAACAGTAAGGCTAACTGGAAAAAAAAAGTCTTCAGATTGCTAAGGAGCATAAAGATTGGTCTCTGGAGGACTGGAAGAAGGTCATGTGGTCTGATGAGTCCAGATTTACCCTGTTCCAGAGTGATGGGTGCATCAGGGTAAGAAGAGAGGCAGGTGAAGTGATGCACCCATCATGCCTAGTGCCTACTGTACAAGCCTGTGGGCGCAGTGCTATGATCTGGGGTTGCTGCAGTTGGTCAGGTCGAGGTTCAGCAACATTATTTGTAAGAATGAGGTCAGCTGACTACCTGAATATACTGAATGACCAGGTTATTCCATCAATGGATTTTTTCTTCCCTAATGGCACGGACATATTCCAAGATGACAATGCCAGGATTCATTGGGCTCAAATAGTGAAAGAGTGGTTCAGGGAGCATGAGACATCATTTTCATACATGGGTTGATCACCACAGAGTCCAGACCTTAACCCCATTTTTGGCCAGGCAGTGTATATTCTCATGGACGTAACATAAATTTCATAATTATAATACTGATTCATACAAATAGATGCAAGCACTAAGATTTCGTAACATAATAATGTAGTTTACATTTAAATACCTATATGTATGTATATATACTTTTATTTATGAATTTGTTTATGTTTTAACAACTTTGATACAAAACTTAATTTATATGGTGCAGGTACAATAGATTAGATACACTGTGGGGGGAATAAGAGTTTATAATGTTAATAATCTGTTTACAGCAAGTGTATTACACACACCTTCACCCACATACACCCCGCCCCCACACACACACACACACACACACACACACACACACACACACATACACGCACACACTTACAACACCAGTTAAGGATAAATGCCTGAAATAAGGTTTGTGGTGAAAACACACCTGAGATTATGAAGTTTAATGGGAAATCATGGAATGAATCTGATGTTGTTTTTTTAACCTTAACTGTTGTTATGTGACTTAACATGGCTAATTATTCAATCATTTTAAGAATTTTAACCCTCCAAGGTCAGTGTAAATACACGTTGCCACTTGTTATATTCATTCATTCATTTTCTAAACCGGCTATCCCTTTCTGGGTTGGGGGGTGGGGGGCTGGAGCCTATCCCAGCTGTCATTGGGCAAGAGGCAGGGTACACCCTGAACTGGTCGCCAGTCGATTGTAGGGCAACAGACAACCATTCACGCTCACACTCATACCTAGGGGCAATTTAGAGTGGCCAATTAACCTAATGAGCATGTTTTTGGTCTGTGGAAGGAAGCCGGAGTGCCCGAAGAGAACCCACACATGCACAGGAAGAACATGCAAACTTCACACAGAAAGGCCCTGCCCGACCCAGGAATCGAACCAGCAACCTTCTTGCTGTGAGGCACGTGCACTACCTGCTGCGCCACCGTGCTGCCCACTTGTCATGTTTAAAAAATCAAAAGAAAAACTAGATGTTTTTTAGAAAATGAATAGTCAGGGTTGGGGCATTTCTGGTCGTTAGAGTAGGGTGACCATACATCCTCTTTTGCCCGGACATGTCCTCCTTTTCTACAGACAAAGCTGTCACCAGTGACAGAAAAAGATGTGCATGATTCAAACAATCGTAAGTCCTTAATTATCCACGCTATAATAATTCTAACAAATTCTGAAAGCTGAGAAGTGGAGCTTTCCAGTGATATATGGTAAGAGGGACCTGTTGAAAATTGTTTTTTTTCCTTTTCTTTTAATTACACACTGTTTTAACCATTTACCCCTTAATAATAAAAAATTCTTGCTAGTTTTATTTTTATTTGAAAAATAATTTCCTGAAAGGGCATTTTCTGACACATTTGTTGACAAAAAAAAGGGAAAAAAAGACCAGGTGGCCATTTATATTCATAGTAGTAAAAGGGTTAGTATGATAAAGCGCTGCACTGGACCACTGGCATTATTCCAATGTGCCTACCTGTCAAGATATTGAGCATAACGATGCAACACGTGCTGCTGAGGGTCCTCTTTTTGGGTTTACAGAATATGGTCAACCTAGGTTAGAGTCTTGGATATGCACAAAACCAACTTCATAAATGTTCTGAGAGCAGCCAGGTGCAAAAACAAACATTTGTTGTTGTTTTCTCCAGAAAGATATCAAAAACATCCCTCAGTGCAGCGAGAGCAGGGGGTCATGACCTCACTCAGATTCATTTATCTGTCACTTGAAACACATTTTTGATTGTCTGACAAAAAAAGGGTCGAAACAGGGTGAAACTTGGTTTCTTCTATTGGAAAAAAAATGCTGTTTTTCTTTTTTGCAAGGAGGCGACTGATTCAAGCAACATCCATGTCTGTAATGTCTGTTATTTTACGTATTTTATTGTCTTTATTTCTCACTTTACCTTGCACTGCTTCTTATTATGAAGCACTTTGTGGCCCCTGCTTTAGAAAAGTACTATATAAAAAAAACCCTTCATTTACATATTTGATGTTTTTGCTCCATTGTCTTGGTCTGAACTGAAGAGTCACCTTAACCTAAAGTGTTGTAATTTTGGAGATTTTAAAAACCAAACTTAAGGATCATTTGACCAACGTATGCACATTCTGCTGATTTGTTGATTTTAAAATCTTTTTTGGCATTCTTGTTTTTGTTTTTTTGTTATTTTTTGAGTGAAACTCCTGCTGATGTCTTGACCAGGACTCCCTAGTAAAATAGATTTTTTTTGTTTCTCAATGGTAATGCTCCTGGTGAAATAATCATTAAATAAAAAAACAATTTTAAAAAGAAGGATGAGCACAGGGCTCTGAGATCAATTTTGACCCATGCCCTGCAAAATGTTACAAAGAAATCCTTATGTCAGAGTGGATATTTGTGTTAAAAGTCCCATGTGGTGGTGTTTTTTTACTGTTTATACCTTGTCTTGGGTGTCTATTAATCAAGGATTTGATTTAAGCTGAATAAAAGAATGAAAAATTCTGTCTCTGTAGAGGATCAGATGCAGCTCTTTTTCTCTTCCCTTTGGAAACGCTACAATCTGGGGGGCAGGAAGGCTATAAAAATGAGCTCTGTGTTAATTGGCTGCTCAAATGATATCAGATGGGAGGGGGTAGGAGGGGTTACAGGACATGGATTGGACTCTCAAAACAGTCATGGCTCCTGACTGTGATGTGCAGAAAACACACTTGTGGGCAGAGGCTGTATAGCTATGACATCATAAACCCCAGGAAGTAAATAACTGAGTATTTTGAGAGTGAGCAGTTTCAGGGGAATTTTAGTTAAAGAGGGATTTTTCTGTGAACTGAGAGTTTGGTAAAATGTGTCTTGTTCTTCTGCTTCCCAAGCGCCTTTCACAACATTAAAGAAGAAGAGATCTGATTTTGCAGGACACTGGACCTTTCCGTTTGAAGAAAATCCCTCTAAGTGCTTTTGAGATATTGCATTCACAACATGGTGTTCACAGAAGGACAACCTGAAAACGCAACTCATCTGGCCTCAGCTGTCTCCAGCTCAGGGACGATGAAAAAGAGATGGTTTGTGTTGGCTGCTTGTCCGGCTTTGCTTCATTCTTTCTTTTTCCGTTTATCTCTTTGCTTCTGCCTGTGTGGAATTCATAGGGCAGCACTGAAACCAAATAGCTTGTTCAATATCATCTGCGTACAAATCCTCAGTAATGTGACTGTTAACATATTCATCTCTCTGAGCGACAGTAAAACCCGAGCCACGGTCCTTCTCTTTGGTATTTATTAGGCTCTTTGTTCTGTCTCTGTGTGCAGCCGTCCGTCTGAGCCCCAGCTCTCAGCGCTTGCTCTTCTTTCATCTCTTTAAAGCCAGGATTGCATTATTCATTATGAAAATTGACTTGATATCTCTGATGTGGGCTTTTACACACACAGACACACAGTTACACAAAAAAAACCCAATTACAAAGTGATTACAGTTTCTTTTTAGTTGAGGGAACAAGAGCAAAAATGTGAAATGTTGAGGCGCTGATCCTTTAAACAGGCAACACAATCTCACTCTGAACTTACCAGAGACAACAGTTTAAACTGTTGCATGAAGCCTCAAAATGAGATGATCTGGACACCACTGTAAAACCCGTTCAGCATAAGAAGGTAATTGCAGTCAGATAATAAAAACTGGTTAAAATTTGGACACAAACTTTTTATTTTATCGTCTGTCTGTGCATTTATGAATGTGTTTCACAATGTGAATTATACCTTTCTTCATGATAGCATTAAACTCTTTTCTGAGGTTTAAGCCTTTTATGCGTAACATGGGTCAAAAATGACACGGCTGAGTTTTTATTATCTATGTCTTTGCATTACATTAATGTTGTTTGTTTTTTTCCTTTCTTACTTTTTGAGTAAATCCCCTTTTCCTATCATTAAACCTCTAATGCACAACATGGGCCACACATTGCCCATATCCATTTTCTCTGTTATTTCATGTAGTGTTTCAATGATATATTTTTGAAAAAAAAACTATTTTATCAATAACTATTGCATATGTGCACAAAGTTTCTTGTTTTTGTTATGTACAAATCATCATTTTCCCTTCCTTACTTTATGAACAATCACATAAACCTTTTGAATTTCTTCGTTTCGTCTCATGGGTTAGAAAGACCCACGTGCATAAAAGTACTTTGTGGGAAAACGTGATGAGTTTCAGACACTTCACATCTCAGAACACATCTAGTAGATGTAATTGTTTTGATTTTTGTTTTTTTTTAATGATTGTTCCAACCTTACCTTAGAAAAAAAAGATGACAGTTCTGAAAGATAAGTGTAATGAGGTTTATGTTACATTGAGAGAGAGAATACATTTCTTATCAGAGTAAAAAGTAATAGGTTTTGGCTAGCTAGCTAGCTGCTGACATAGTCCATTTTAGTTAGGTGATTCTATTGTAGTTGCTAACCTTTGTAGTTAGCGATCTACTTAGCTAAGTTGATTGCTAGGCTTCTTAGGAAAGTAGTTAGCTAAAGTAGTTCAGCCAAACAGATTTTTAATCCATTAAATTTAGCTAGTTGTAATTTATTTGCTAACCATTAGTTAGCAGTCTTTATTAAGTTGATTGCTAGGCCGTTTAGAAAAGTACTGCAGTTAGCGAAGCAGCTAATATATTATAGCCAAGTAGTTAGCTATATATATATATATATATATATATATATATATATATATATATATATATATATATATATATATATATATATACATATATATATATATATATATATATATATATATATATATATATATATATATATATATATATACATATATATATATATATATATATACATATATATATATATATATATATATATATATATATATATATATATATATATATATATATATATATATATATATATATATATATATATATATATACACATATATATATATATATATATATATTTATATATATACATATAAATACATATATATATATGTACATATAAATATATAAATAACCCTTACTACTCATGTTTTACAGGATATGTAAATGAAATTTTTGATTACCTTGGGAAATTCCACTTGAGAAAAAAAAACAAACAAAAAAAACAAAACCTTTTTTAGAGCATCATTGGCTGGTAACTGGCTGAAACTCAGCTGGCATATTGCTTGGAGGGGAAAATCAGAGTGTCTGCATCTGTATGTTGTGCATCAAGGAGTTAAATGTATTTTACAGAGTTGGAGATTTAGATTTTTGCTGAACCTTGAATAAATATACTTGAGTTAGGGTGAATTTTGATTTATTGGCATTATGAAATAATTAAAGCATTTACATTATGTAACTGAGTTAGTATTTTCAAATGCATTTCCTTTTATTTTAATAATTATTAGCACTGTTTTGTCTGTTGGATTAAACAAATACTTTTAGTCTGTCCGTCATTTTTTCTTTTGTTTATTCACATAAAACAAGTGATAATTTTTTTTTTTATTATTGTGCAATTAATACTGCAGGGAACTTGTTGCATTGCTACTTGACATATTTTTGTTTTGCCTTGCTGAGCAAACCTTTCAACCAACTGTTGAAACTGGAAAAATGAAACATGACTGATGATTGGTATCGGCCAAGAAAAGCCTGACCAGGGTCTCTTAATAAGATAAAACAGAAAGACTTTATCATTATACCACAGTACAAGAAAATTGTTAAAAGCTTCAACTTAAAGTGTAAGACATGCAGACTTACAAAAACTTTAAACAAAACAAAAGTAAGAAGCAACTTGCACTCAAGTAAGAAGGAAGGAAGTACTGAAAATGTCTGACTCTGTTTCACGCTCCCCTGTGTTTTGTCTCTGGTCTGGGTTTCCACGCACATCATACTGATACTGTAGAGACAGATTGACCTGATTTTTATCATCACTCCTATTTGGCCGCTCAAATTATGTGCTGGGAGCCGTGATGTGAAAGATCAATGGATAATTTCAGCTGCAGAGCTGACTTCAACAGATTCAGATGTGTTTTTCCTTGTTTCAGCTCTGATGGAAGATTACATAATAACATCTTTAATAAATATGAGACCTTTCCTGCTTGAAGTAGCCTCACATCTCATTTTGCCTGATGCTCCTGTTTTATGAGGATGCAGTAGCTCCTGCTCATGTTTACTGAGGCTGCCTTCATGTTATACAAGATGAAGAGTCTACGCTGCTGCAATATGTCAGCATGATATTTGCTTATTGCCAGCATAAAGCCAGAGTGCAGTTGATCTTCCAGGGATGTATGCATAATTTCTCTAATCTTGTTACCAGTAAACAGAAGCTCTAAATCCATATCCTGACCTCTCCCTGACGGCACTTACTCGAGGTGTTTTTGAATGGCAGAGGTATAAATAGATGAATCCTCAACTATTCAAAGAGTACCCTACACTCTTTTGCCAATGCAATCTCGGGTTAATCCAAAGCAAACAGCAGAGATGCAGAGAAGAGCCATTGTTTCTGAAAATACCCTCACAGTCTGCATCAGAGGGGGTGCAGCTGTTGAGGGAGAATTGAGGTCTTAGCGGGGCTGATCGAGGAGAGAAGGTGTATTTATCCTCCTGCAGAGAGAAGAGCTTTTTTTTTCTGCAGCACTCCATCTCTCACTGCACTGTGAAATCCCAGGGGGAAGCTTCCCCCATCTGTTTCCCTGCGGGGGACACTGGCTGAATGAGACGGCTTCAGTGATCCTGACAGCCTATGAGCTTCATGTGATGATGGGTAGCAAGTGCACAACTGACCGTGTGTGAGCGTAGAGGCGGACAGTTATGTAATAGGCTGCACTGAAAATTACAAAATGTACATAAAGGCACAAACTGCTTTGCCGCAGTGGACTTTTCTTGCTGTTAATAATTTAAAGACCTTCAATAAGCTCTTTCCTTTGCTATTTTTTTCTTTGAGCAGGGGTGCATGTAGGCTTTACTGTGTGCCCATGCATATTTTAATAAAGCAGTGACCAGTCCATAAAACATATTTCTATTGTAAACAGAACTCATACAACAAAACATGATTCTTCCGCAATGGCCTGATCCAAATGTGTTTGCAGTTGTTAATTATTTGATTTGAAGTAAGACCAGCAGATTTACACTGATCATGGTCATTTTTGTTTTGTAATTCTTTCATATCAGTTATCTAAACTAAATGGTCTGTTGGTTAATGCACCATTAAGTTTGTCCCAAATTCACGCCTGGCTTCACTTGATGTTAGACCCAAAGGACGAATAACAGTTCATCCACTGTAACAAAACCTACCACCACTCAATGAGGCAGACCTTGCTTGTAGACCCCCTTTCTTCATATTAACCTTTTCTGGTTTGAACAAAAGCTGCAGCATTCTGCAGCATCTGTAAGTCAGGAAAACTTTTCCTTGGCAAATCAGACAGAAGGGCATTACAATAATCCAGCTGAGAAGTCACAAAAGCATGAATAAGGACCTCAACATCCTGAAATGACAGGATTTTTATTCTGTTTCTGCAATGGCATAATCATCCAAAGATAAGATCAAAGATTGAAGAGGACAAAGCCATATGGCAAATGGTAAATGGACTTGATCTCTTGAGCTTATTTTGCACTTTTCTAGTCTTTGACTACTCAAAGTAGCCATACACCACAGGTTGCATCTACCCATTCACTCTCACATTCACTCACTGATGGTTGGAGTTTCTATGTCAGTTTCCATCAGTAGCAGCCAACACATTCACACTCTTTAATGTCCTTTTATACGCCCCTGACGCAGCAGTGGGAGCACTCAAACCTGCAATTTCCCAATTACTGACCAAGCGCACAATCAAACTGCACCACCAATGCCCCAAATCACATCATAGGAGTCTTTGGAATGCTGTTTACTACAGCTTTTGGCACTTCTGCATGGGCCTCCATTTACACCCCCAGAGGTTTCCGTCTGGAGTTAACACATGCAGATTAAGGAAGAGGCGGGGCTATGAGATCACCGTTTCTGAAAATGTGCTAATTGTTGTACAAACGCAAGGTCAGGAATTGAGATTTATCCATTTTCAAAAATGTGCATTTTTTTGGCCCCCAAATGCCGGCTTCATGTGAACAAAACACCCATACAAATGAAAATGTAGACACTCCTAAACTGGTCTACATGTGGAAGACCCCTAAGACAAGTCTCATATACAATAGAAAATCCACTCCTTGGCCCACGAGTCACTGCACAACCCTAACCCATGTCCCTTGCAGCGCTCCACTAGCCCTAAATTTGTAACTTCTCTCTCCTGACAGCCCTCAACTTCACCCTCCAATCTGCAGACTTTCAGGGGCAGAGCATTCAGTCTCTCAACAACCACTCTCTAAATTTCTCCTTGGACACTTCAGCAATCCAACATCCTTGAAAACTTTCAAAACAAATGATCAAAACCTCCTCTTCAGCTCAGCCTATGGACTTTGTTAATCCCCAGCAAACACTGAAAATTCCCTCATGTCTTCTCTTTGTGTGTTACTGCTACTGCTCTGCAATATATCCTTGAGACAGTTGAAAAGGCATTTTACGTATCCAAAATGTGATTACTTGTGTTATTTTCACAGTCAAACGATTAACTTTCTGCAGGTTACCTTGGTAGCCCTGCAGTATGTTTACAGGTGAGTCAGAGGAATCAGAGGTACAGTAAGCTGGTGGGAGTAATTTACAACTGATCCCTCATTGTTTAAACTGCAACTTTTCTTTCTAAGGTCATTATCTAAGGTTTTGTGTAATGGGTTACAGTCAAGGTTAAAAATTCTGACAGTCTGGAGGCTACTTGGTATGTAAAACTGTGATGTGACCTGTGTGAAAAGGGATGGCTGTTGTTTGAGTGGTCACATCCAAGTCATTTCTATACTTCAGGGGGATTTGCTCTTATTATGGGAGGCACACATTACAAAGTAATCTGCCTGATTTTTTGCCCAAAACAGGAACCTGAGCAAAAGCCAGTCGGGAATGGTTACTGTAAATCAATCAATCAATCAAACTTTATTTGTATAGCACTTTTCATACAAGATTTTGAAGCACAAACTGCATGACATAAGAAATGAAATAAAATAAAATAACAATAAATGAAATTAAAAGTAGAAAATTGCATACAATGAAAATGTAAGACCCCACCCACCCTCGTAATCCACATACAAAACACACACTCACTTACTCAAACACGCAAAGACAAGAAAATGAAATTCTGACAGAAAACAGAATTAGAGGACTGAGGAAACGCTATCTTGAATAAAAAAATAAAATAAAATAAAATACATAAGTTAGATGGATGTCAAAGAGAGAGAAGCAACTTGTTGATTTGTTGCAAGACACAATACATGACATTATGTCTTTTAAAAATACTGACACCAAATAGACAGGGAGAGAGATGTAACTGAAACTGATACCACTATGAATGTCCCAGGCAGCTAACAGTTAGCCTCGTATGGCTTCAGTTTCTCCTGCTTGTTGTCCATTGTTTTCCTCTAGAGATCACATCATGCTTTATTTAGTTTTATATGCCCTTCAGTGGGTTTACACGTCTCCTCCTTGTGATAGAGGACCTCTGTGAACTAAACAAAACAAAAAGTCTGTGGCATTTAAAGTGTTTCCTTCTACCCTTCTTTACAGCACCAGAGGCTTCCTAAAACATCTCGTTCCCCTAGTCGCTATGGAAAGACTTACCAGTGTGACATCCTACCATTGTTTCATCACTAGTGTTAGCCCATTGGCTCAAGGTAGCAGGCCCATTGCTGATCTTAGACGTTAGAATGGATGCAGAGTTGTTGACAATGCAGTGCAGAGCAGCACTACACTGACCAATCACCCCACAGTAGACCTGTAAACCACTGGGCCCATGTGGGTAAGGGTGTCTTTTGCTCATTTCACACTGGAAGCATTTTGTTCACGAGCATTTACCGCCCATGCCAGCTCTGTGTGAATGTCCTGTGGCTTCAGTATGTCTCCTTACCAACCCAATAATGACCTTCTGTTGAAAGTTTAGGAAGAACCACAATAAATCTCCCCACAAGAAACCGGATTCATTATATAACTGACCTGAGAACCTTGCACAATGAGAACATTCTGACGAACAAGGGAGAGGAAAACTGAACACTCATACCTGCTGGATTAAGGAAAATATGGCTCTCTACTTGACATTGTATGTCTGTTTTGGCCGAGAAACACAGAAAAATAGGTAAGTCTCCTCCTCTCAAGATTTCCAGGATGAGAGACACACCTGAGATGTGTGGCTTGTGCTTTCCGTCTGAAAGCTCTGACTTGATATTATGCTCGTTGAGATGACAACCAGGTAGCACTGCTGCTGTCATGTGAGTAAATGCATCTACTGTGAAACGGGCCTTAAATTAGCAGGAGCTCCAACAGGGCGTCTCAGACACGTAGAGAACGCAGCATTATCAGTGGATGAAAATCTGAATATAAAAATCAGACTTTTTTAACATTAGAGATTGTGCTTTTACCCTCGCAGTCATCTATAATGATTTTATGAACATGATTTAAGGCAAAATATGAGCTCTTTGAGTCCTGTTTGAGGATGAGGTTGCAAGCTGCAATAGTAGTAATCCTTGTGGTGAGTGGGACGGTTAGTTTGTGGTGTCCTGTGCAGATCATCTTGGTGTACATAACACACTTTGAGTACTAAACTGATGAAGCATACATTATGGTAGCTGGTGGTACAATGGACATTATAGATATGATTGATTGCAAAATGTGAAATCAATCATCAATGTTAAAATTCTGTCATTGATGTTTTTTGACATACAGAAATGAGAGTGGACATGTTTGTAACCTCCATGACTGCTGCCGTGAGGGTTAAATCAGCTGTGTGTGGAGGCAAAAGGGAGAATGAAAAGACATAGAGAGCATCATGTTAGCCCCCCACACAACTCCCTCCTGCCAGCAGCTCCAGATCTGAATTTTCTGTAATTCTTTATGTGGGCATATTTCAGTCCTGTGAGTGAGTGAGTGGAAGAGAGAGAGCAGGATGTGCCCTTCTCTGAGGACAAGGACAGTCTAATCACACTGAAGAATGTTCCGGGCAGAGCTGCTGGCTGGATCCTGTTCATTGTTGTGTGTTTAACGGCATGAGTGTGCACACCCTGTGTGTTTGTTTGCTGGCATACTTCTGTGTTCTGCACTCTAAATAAGTTTTGGATAGGAGAACAAATAAAGTTATGTAAAGAAAAGTACAATGAACATCAAACCACCTGAGATGGACAGCTCTAAAGCTGAGGTCACATAACACAATACTTTTGCAATGTTACGATGGTCACTTGGTCAAATAAGACAACCATAAACTTATCTCACAGGCATGACAGACTCCATGGTTGTTACCAACAACACGTTAAAGCCGACATGATGGTGGTGAGAAAAGGGCGGGTGAAACTGAAGACAGCAAACTACACTAACATACCGTTTTTAAAATACTTTATTATGTCTTTTCAAACTTCCTGATTAATACTATGTCAGCTTTATGCTAAATGCTAGCACTGAAACACAAAAAGTTGCCTTTGCCGCTTCTCTCCATCATCTTTTTGGCGGACCCTCTGCAACACATTGTAAAGGCAGGGTTGTTGCTTTCAGAGATCCACAAACTTAATGTCTTTCTCATACTTTCATCTCCAGGAAATTACTTTATTCTTCAGTTTGTTTGCAGCCATAATTGTAGCACATGTAAGGTAGGGTTGGGAGTATCGATATCAAGTATACTTTCACATGTACTCTTTCCTTGTGAAAAGATTACTCCTCTAAAATGTCGATATCATGTAAGCACTCCACAAAATGTTTATCAGTGAAGCTCTATGGACTCTCAAGACAGCACTACTTTCTGTGTCATGTGACTGTGGAGACCAATCAGAGGTGTCAAGCAGCACTAAGCTGCACCTGCAAGCCTACCCACAGAAACACATGAGTTTTGTAACAAACTAAAGTAGGAATGACAGAAAAACCACAATTTATGCTTTGCTTCCCGCCAAAATATATTTTGTAGTCACTTTTGAAATAATTTATTTAGTTTAGTGTGAAAATATTTATAAATCAATGCAACATAGGCCTAAATTAGTATAGTTATTTAATTTGTAAATGTGTTTATGGAATAATCATCAAGTCATCCAAAAACTTACATAAGTCTGTAATTGGGAAATATCTGCAAAATGTATTTTCTTAAGACTACAAACTAAACTCACTTCAAGATCTAATGGTCTATAATCTAGACTACATGTTTCCTTTGCATGCTAGTGTGTGCAATGTATGCCTAATAAAATGGCCAACGATATGATTTGATTCTGCAGATCCCTCTTGTTGTACTATTTGTTTTTGTGCAGTCACGCATGCACCAGAGAGCATAAATAGGTCTCCATGTATGCTGCAGAGCTGCAGCATGACTTCGATGTTAGTCATCAGATTAAAATCTGGGCCTTGATTTTCCCTTGAAGGTGTGTGAGGACGACGGGTCACCAGCACGCTCCAATGAAGGACGGAGACATCAGCCCACGTGACTTCTTGTTTACTGATCATGAATGGTTTGTGATAAACGATTTAGACACTGACCAGACTAACCTACAAATGTAAACACTGAAGTATGTTTCCCTTCTTTTTTTTCATCACATATAAAGATCTGTTTTCATTCTGCTCTCTGTTACTCATCACTTGTACTAAGAAACTCTCTCTTGGTGTCCTTCTGTTTTCCAGAGGTTATTTCTGTCCTCCACCCTTTACCTTATGTCAACTCATCAAGCACCTGTGCTGCTGCTCCAGTTCCCCCAACACTCTCACGTTTCCCCCTCTGTGGTCTCTGACCCACTGTCTGCTCACTGCCTTCTGCCCTCTTATTCTTGGTTGCTTTTTCTGTCTTGTAACCTTCCTTTGCTTTGTTGTTTTGACCATGTCTGCCTTCCTATGCTAGAGAGCAACACACTGTGTCTTCAGTGGGTGTCATCCTGTGGTGATATGATCTGGACCTATTATGACAGTGTGAAGAGTGCTGTCTAAATCTCCTTTTTATTGTTGAGGACATTTTATTAAAGTTATATTTCATTTTAGCATTGCCACAACTTCAATGACAATCAAGAATATCTCGCATAAAAGGAAAAACCTCATTAATTATTCAAATCTCTAGATAAAGAGGATCAAACTTGATGTTTACAATGCACATTTTTATTATACACCACGTATTTTTTGGCTCTGAAAATTTTTACTTTAGTTTTTTCTGCTGTAAACCTTGGCTCTTTTTTAATTGTGGGCATTAAAACACATTGAATAGCTTGTATTGACCCCCCTGTTGTCTTAACATTCTGTACTCACCTTGTCCTTGGGGTCAAAAAAAATGGCCCAGCTTCAATAGAATTTGAAACATATTATTATTATTATTATTATTATTATTGTTTTTGTTGCTGTTATTATTATTATGCAAAGAAGAAATGCCTGTCTGTTGCCACAAACTTTGGGAATATCTGGATTTTACGTCTTCACAGTGGAAAAAGACTGAATCAAAAACCGTTTCTCTTACTAATTAAGAGGTTTGATCTTATAATTTAATTATTATTATTGAACTCATAACATATTTGAAGAATTTTTATTTATCTGGCAAGTCACTTGGCCAGAAAAAGGGTCGGCTATGTGTCTAAAATTGACTTTTTTTTGTCAAGATACTGCATTTTGTCATAGAGAATACTTCACAGTTTGGCTATAAAAGCTACTTATCTCCTATTAATCAGCCTGTGTTTCCACCCACAAGGAGTATAAACAATACCAGAGATAAGGGTAAGATTATATAATTTAAAAGAAATAAAAATAAAAATCAGAAATTAATACATGGGATAAAGTAAGTGTGTGTATGGACTCAGTAGACGTGTTTCTTACTTGTGTAACACACAGTGCTGGTTTAAGGGTCCGTCTTTTGGGGGCAATAATGAAATGTGCTTCTCTTGCTACCCCTTAGCCGGAGCATCTATAACCTGAAGTGGATCAGGACCATATTCAGAGCCCTGAACAACTTTATATAGGCCCTGCAGGTGAGGTGGTGAAAGGGTGGCACTGCTTTGACCTCTGACTGTGCTGTCTAATAGTAATCACTGTTTTAAAGGAAAGGAACTTCAAATATGATCCTGATAACTTAAGCTGCACCTGCAGAAAACACATTTTGTTTGATATTAAAGGGGCTGCGAAAACCAATACCTGTCAGTTTTTGTCTTTAGATAAATGCCATAGACAAAAATTCACTGTCAAAGCAGAAAAAAACAGACCTGGGAGCAGAATGTAGAGTATGTGAGTTTGTCTATGTCTTCAAGGGTATGTGTTAAAAACTGTAGTTTTAACTGGTGGGTTTGGAAATTCTCTTTTTCCACTTTAGCAAAAGTCTTCAAATTTCAAGCTGAACTTATATCTACAAGCAGTTTTCTGATCCTGTTTCATTATTGATCCTAAGGCAACAGGAAGGTTTATACTAGTGAGCACAAGGTGGCATTCATACGTATTTATGCACATAAGTGTAGTCCACTCTGCTACAGAAGCTTTGATTTTGTGAGTTTTTCTTGGCGCTAGTGGTTCCAAGAATTCAGATTTGGAGTGTGCTGGATGTGCCCAAGACAATGCAACATAACAGATCAAGCTTTTGCAACAGCTGCTACAAAATCACGCAGTAATGTCTGCCCCCACTCTAGCCTCTTTTAGATGATTGCTGAAGTCACATCTCTTTTTTCTGCTGTCCTTTCGTCCCTATTATGTGTCCTCAAAGTAGTTGGATCACATTGTGCTACAGACTTTAGACCGGGTTTTAGGACACATCATTTTCTGTGTCCCTAAGACAGGAGCACACCAGCTTCGCACCTGACCCCTCCTCATCTTCAGACAAACACACATCACAAACTTGAGCACGAGTAACCCAGCAGTGCAGATGGACCTGCCTGATTCATTGTCTGAAATCACACAGATCCATCTTGCCAAGCGATACCTGGTGAAATATGCTCTCCTCAGAAGTTTACCGGGAGAACTTGGTGGGGATTGTTGTTGATAAGGTTCATTTCACATATAAGTGGTAAATGATACATCTTTGTTGTATAATTAATGTAAGACGATAGTCGAAAGACTAAAACGTAGTTTGAGCTAATGGCTAACAACAGGGTCCAGCTGCTATGTCATGCTGTGTCTTGATATGGATTGGCCTGTGATGAGTTTGACTGGCAGAACGATCATCCAGTCACCAGCTGCAGTTGTTTTTGAAGGCTCTGCCCCTGAAAACATTATCTATGGGCTCTTCTCCAGGTGGACCAGTGAAATATTTCCATGGTGGATATGTGGAACTGTCCATCTGGCATGTCAGGTTACACCCTCAAAGTCTCAAGGAGCATGCCCAGGTAAAATCTGTGTGAGGGGAACACTGGATGTTCAGAATACTTCTCATTCAGAAAGCAGCCGGATAATGAATTCATCCAGCAAACAGCACTGCTTCCTGCAGTTCTGCCTGAGGTCAGCTCCCTCTGTCTTTTTAAGAGGTCTCAGTATTGTTCTTCTTTCAGCACCAAAGTTTGACTGACAGCTTTGTACAAACTTGGATGTAGACTCAAGTTTGCTGAACCCTGAGCAGACACATTAGGTGTAAAAGCACCCGGGCTGCTGTGACACTAACAAACAATGCTCATTAATTTATGGCATCAGCATGTCTGCTCCAACATTAATGTTTCAAAGCTGATGTTTTGGCTGACAGATGCTCTGTATTGTCAAACAGATCATCTTCTGCCTCTTAGAGCCACTGACCAGAAGCTTAAGCCTATTTTTGTTTGCGTCCACAAAGAGATTTTCTCATTTATCTGACCAACAAATCCAAAATCCAGACCTAAAAAAAACAAACATTTAGTCTAGTCTTCTTTTTCATGGAGCCATTTTAGTGTTTGGTCTTATGTAACATTATGAGGCAGAGTATTTGAGGCACATTTGTGCATTCAGACCTCATGTCATCCCATTGAAAATTCAGACAGCCATGGAGTCTGGATAACCATCATACCATGATGGAAGTGATGATCGAAACAAAGGAAAGAGGGAAAGAGGATAAATAGCGCAAACTCTTTATCTTATTTTAGGAGTAAATGTGCAGGAAGATGGAATCTCCTGCTGGGCATTGCTATGGGTCGCACCTCCTCCAGTGCCCATGGGTCAGCTGCAGGGTCATCAGCCAGGAACCACCATTCACCAACGTTTCCCTCCTTCAAACCTGGAACATCTCCTGGTGGCAGAGCAGTGACAGGGATATCTCCCTGTCACCCCCTCCAGCTGATGGGTGTAACCCCCTCGGCTGCTGTCGGGGTTAGTTTTTCTTTCCCCAGAACTTGTCTTTCCTCCTCAACCAGAGCCAAAAGCTGCTCTTCTCTGCCTCCTCTTCTTGCCCCCTGGCTGCCTTCTTGAAGTTCCCTCCAGTCGTTCCTGCCAGAAAAGGCAACTGGTTGACAGTCCCACGAAGCCTCGGCATTCAACCTCCACTGAACAGATGGAAGTCTACCGGTCAGCCTCAGCAGCCAGCTCTGAGTACTTGGCCTGCCTCGTGGGCAGCCTCAATCCCTCCTCTGCTGGTATGAGCTTAATGTGGAGCACAGATTTTACCTTGATGGACCACACCATTATGTCAGGGCGGAGATATGTAGCAGTGATCTCAACCGGGGAACGGAGCTGCCTATCAAGGTAGACTCTCATGTCCCACTCCTGGTCGGGGGAAAACGGCCTCGGTGTTTCCTTTGGCCTGATGCTTCTTCTCCCCCCACATTCAGTGGCGAAGGAAAAACAGATCTTCTCCAAAAGAACTTCATTTACATAAGAAGAGATTTTTTTTTTTTTTACATGTGAGTTCTGAGAAATCCATCATCTTCAAGGATCTTGTGTCTTGACTGGAAAGTCTGTTTCTGCTCTGAGTTTCTTTTTGCTCTTTTTAATGGCATCAGAGAGAGGAGAGCAGATGGAGACGCCAGTGAAGCAGTGTTGCCAAGTTCACCTGCTGGCAAGTAACCAATACTGTTAGTTGAAAGTTGTGTTGTATTTGGACTTAAATCATGTGTAGTTGTTCTTTTGGGCTCACCCTGTTTCCTGCATGATTGCTTCCTGATGCTTGGGGGGGGGGGACAAGTCTGACTCATCCTTTGAATTTTTTCAATATGTTTTTTGACATAATAAAAAGTCTCTTACTTGCAACATCTCGTGTTTTTTCATACACAGAATGTTAAAAAATGAAAAAATAAGAATAAGTTGCTTTGTTAAGACTTTCAAAAGACTGCCAAACTAAATACAAAAATGCTCTACAGCTCTCAGAGTTAAACCTCAGTCTATGTCCACAGATAGGTGGATACTGTATTTCTAAAAATTGAGGTTTTTCTGTGCGCATTGTCCTTCGGTCCACATGTATACAGTGTTTTAGGTGACTAAAAAGCCATAGCCTAAATTCCAGACGAAGTGAAAGGTTTTGAAAATGCCGTTTTTGGTGTCTGTGTGGACAAAAGCTGGAATGTCATGCTCTGCGCTCACTGTTGTTCACAAGTGTTACAGCAGGCGCTGCTAAACTGCCATTTTAAGGAGTTGATAACTGGACTATTTACATGCTCACACAGACTCTCTGTCACTCCTTTACTATGATGCTGGTTTAAAACACTCAGGCAGTGCAAATGGTGCCCACATTTCAGAGGACCCCCAGTGTTATTGTTTCTCAAGTGACCGTGCTGACTGATGACCCATGGCTACTTGTTCTGTGGTTGCAGTGGTTGTAACAGTTGTTGAAACCAACAGCAAAGCCCAGAAAAGTGTTTAATAAAAGGATTTAATCACGATGAGCAGATATGTCTCAAATTTGAATAAAAACAAAGAAATATTTACTCAACACACCTGCTATTATCAGTTCAGGTAACAAGTTAAACCACAGCACCAGTCGGACATGGTGGTAGGAATAGATGTGAAAACAAAACAGCTTTTGCATAGACATTTGAAAAAAGGTGCATCATGGACACTGTAACTGATTTTTTTTAAACTTAACAGTGTTTTACATTAATATCTATAGGTACCTACTTTGAAAAAAATAATACACTAAATTACCGTAAATAGCAAAATATTATAGGAAACCATACTGATTTCTGTAAAATTCAAAGCATTTTACCATAAAATCTACAATTACCTACTGTAAAATGTTTATACAATAAATTACTGAAAAGGGTAATGGATCAAGATAGAAAGAAATTCAATTTTGCCTGGGGAAAACTGACCAATACAGGCAAGATTTCTTTTAGTAAATGTTTCACATTTTTGAGTGAAACGAATGTTTGAGTACGCATTTCATTAGTTAAGAGCTGATGTATGTGGTTTTTGTTTGTTTGTTTGTTTTTGCAAAATGATATCTTATCAAAGTTATCAGTAAAATAGTCAAAGATATAGTGATATAAAGTAAAATACAGCAAGTTCATTGTAATTTAAAACGCATTAAAAAGTTCCAAAACAGAATGCATTCATGATATTGCAAATAAAACAGTTTGAATGCTGTTTTTGAAAAATAAAGTTATTATGCTGTAAATTGAAAGACTACAGTAGTAAAACTATTATAGAAAATACAGTAATAATGCTGTAAATTAAAAAGTAACATATTGGCAACAAGAACAGAGTAGTTACAAGGTGATAAACAGGGTTCAGCAGTGCATGTGTATTTTTTGTGGACAGCGATTTTTTTTTAAATGGAGAAGGAAAACCTTAGTTTTAAAAAAAGCCTGCCTACTTGTGGACACAGTCGAAGACTGAGGTTTTTTAAAGACTGTGAATACTAGAGGGTCACTAACTAGTAGACTTAAACTAGGTCTAATACATCCAAGCCAATGTCTTCTTGCCCCTTACTGAGGCCTCTGCCTGTACCCTTTGGTAATGTCAATATTATTGAAAACATTGCTGTCCCTGTCACATGTGCCTCATGATATAAAGATTATTTCACATTGTGAGGGTATAGTATGCACACAATGTTTTTCCCCCCCGGAGACAAACTTTATTTCCCTCTCAAGGGGCTTTTATTCAGTTGATTTAGTTAATTAAATTTGCTGTGCTCCTCCCTTTATGCAACAATAGTGTAGAGAAGAAAAAACAAAGTTTGAGGACCACAGCCTTACTGCAGCCCTCCAAACTCCATTGAGTGAGCTATACAGCCAGCAGGTGGAGGAGCCACTCACTGTCCTGAACGTTGACTTAATTCATATTTGTATGAAATAAGGATACAAATACTCACACAATCACACTCTAATGACATAAATTGTTTTTAAAACGAATGGCAGTAGGAGCATCATAGTACCTTGGAGACTCTTTCAAAACATGGATGTTCGACTGACTTAAACACATAGCATGTTCACCGTAATGTCTGCTGCTTGACTCTTATCTCAAGGGTCAGCCCTCGATGAGCTGCTGCTCTGTTTGTTTTCAACTGTCAGACTGTAGCTCTTAATTTGTGTTGATGGAATGACTAACAGGAACAGTCGTATCACATCAGGTATAAATACACAGCTGATTGGGTAATGCTGCTCTGCTAATAAAGCAAACACGCTCGTTCTGTAGATGCGTGTTCATGTTTTCACATCAGATAACACTCAGCACAAACATTCACATGTAACATATGTCCACCTCACACATATGTAGAGAGACATGTGCGTGTGAACAAATGCAAACAAACAGCAAAGTTTATTTATAGCAGTAAGCGTTACTTTAATGACAGTCTATGCTGCAGCATTAAATCAAACAGAGGCTGTACTTCCTGCAGCTCAGAGTTGGTGCTGTCCCAGGAGCAGCTGATCACATTCTTCTCTGCCATCCTTCAGTCTGTCCTCTGCACGTCCATCACTGTCTGGTTTAGACTGCAGCAGACAGCCAGGTCAGCAGAAAATATCATCAGAGCCAGCCCTCCATCCAAGACTTAAAGCAGTCCAGAGTTAAGAACATTTCTGCAGACTCCTGACAATCAGGACACAAGATGATCTGACCGGTGTTGCCTGATTTTTTTACTGAAATAAGCAACCAGGTCAATAAAAACATTTGGCTCTTAATTTGCTTGTTCAACATCTTTTTGTTTGGAGGTGGAACATCCTTTTCTTTATACAGAAGTGAAGGGAGAGGCTACTGTTATTTATGACTCTGTTATCACTGAACAGTCTGTCTAACCTTGATTGTTGTATTCAAGCACATAGTCAGGCTTTTATCTAAGTTTTATCTTGATCCTCTACAGCTTTATTATGGTGAAAACAGTAACAGCTACATTAGAAAGAAATTTAATTCTGGTTATAAGGATTTCTTTTTTATGGAAACATCATTTTTGACCCTTTTTTTCAGTAAAACTGACATTTTCTTGTGTTTCCTGTGGAAATGGATTCCTGAGGCAACCTGTGAAGCTCTGGTGAACTCCATGCCCAAGAGGGTTACGGCTGTGCTGAAAAATAATGGTGGCCACACAAAATATTAACACTTCGGCCCAATTTGGACACTTTCACTTAGGGATGTACTCACTTTTGTTGCCAACAGGTTAAACATTTATGGCTGTGTGTTGAGTTATTTTGAGGGGACAGTAAATTTACACTGCTATACAAGCTGCACATTCACTACTCTACACTGTATCGAAGCATCATTTCCACACTGTTGTTCCATAAAAAAAGATATAATAAAATATTTGCAGAAATGTGAGGGTGTACTCACCTTTGTGAGATACTGTACTAGTATCAGAGCAATAGCCCAGAGACGTTAACCCTTGAGACACTAAACAGAATATAAGATTATCTATTTAATCCCTGAGTCTTAGCTTTGAACATGTAAATGTCACACCATTATATGAGCCTTTGTGCAGTCATAACAGACATACAGGCTGCTGCTGAAGTAATAACAATACATTCATTCATATAGCACTTTCAGTCAAAGTGCTGTGAATGTCAATGAAAAGAAACATGAAAGGAAACAGAAGAAATCAAAATCAACAGATTCAAACAATAAAACACAGACTAGGAGACTTGCTTTCAATACCTCAGCAGCACTAACCTGACACACCAGATGGACCGTTCATTATACTTCACCGGGGGCAACAGCCCATAGAAAATGTTTGGAAATGGGCAGAAGCTTTGAGGAGCGTATCTGACAGGTGACTGCACAATCATTCTGTCAATCACATTCACCAGGGGCCAATCTGATAATGTAGAAGGGCAGGCGCTAATGCCGCGCTGTGAATGACAGAATGTTAGCCAGTGCCACTTTTTAAATGAACAACAAACAAAGTGTTGTTGTTCATTTAAAAAAAGGATCTCAGCCCGCATCTGATAAAATTGCTTCTGAAGCTGTTAGCATCTATGCTAATGTCTGTGTGTGCAGTCACTTCCTGTTGTCCTCACACTCACAGCTCCCATCTTTTCCTGCTGTATAGGACTCTGATCGGGCCGTGCCTCTTCTGGCAGCTTAAGACATTTCTGAAATAAAACACTGCACATCAAGGCTGACTTACAAACTTTTCTCGGTTATACATTTGACCTGCAGCCATTGTTGAATTGACGGAAGTGTGATCTTTCAAACAGAGTTGTCCACATAAATATCTGATACACAGCCCCAGAGATAAAAGTAAACAATGTAAGGGGCTGTCCACATGGAGAAGAATTCAGGAGTATTTGCACAAGTGTTTCATCGTACAGGCATTTCGTCCACATGGATAGGGTGTGTTGGGTGCCCAAAAATGCAAATTTTAGGTCCCAGAGTAGATAAATTTGAAAATGCCGGCCTTGCATTTCCATGTGGACAATGAATACGGATAGTTTCAGAAGCGATGATGTTATAGGCCCACCTCTTCCTTACAGCGTATGCATGAACCCCAACTAAAAGCTACTGAGCTTTTTCTGACTTTTACAACAAAGTGTACTGTTCCTCCACCGTGAGCAACAAGTGGACACGGAAAACAACATACGCTGGTGTTTGTTGACATCTTTCATGATGTATGCTCATGCTCCATGTCTTCTTCTCTGGTTTTGGTGTATGTCTGCAGCAGCTTTACAGCGCCACTTACAGGCCTGGCGTATATATTAGGGGTGCCAAATTATCACATTAATTGTGATTAATTAATTACAGTCATATTTAGTGCGTTATGTTTCTTAATCGCGTTAATCTAATTTTAAATCTAATCTCACTGTTTCGGTATTTTCAGAGGGCAGAACCTTAAAATACCTGAGCAGCTGATTGGACGATCGGTCTGCTCGTCACACTCTCCACAGACCAATCCATATCATGCCACAGTATGACGTAGCAGCTAGACCCTGTTGTTAGAATTAGCTCAAACTACGAGTACTTCAGTCCTTCGGCCATCGTCTTATCTTACATTAAATTAAACCACACAGTTGTTTGCGCAGCATTTCCGCATCTCTCCCAGTTTCCCAGTGGTGATTCACAGTCGGGAGAAAAACAAAAACATAATTTCCCGTAACAAAGCTTGAAGTGACGTTCTTTGCTCCTCTTTCAAAGGAGAAATCTAGGCCATTTCCGATAAAACTGCAGATCCACGGAGATCGCTTTGTTTTCAAACATGCGGTCACTTCCTGTTGTCGTCACATCCGCAGCTCCCGCCTCTGTCCCCTGATTGGGCCGTTATAGTTGGGGAGTTTTTATGCATTGGGCTTCTTGTGCTTGAGTTTTTGGGACTTGGAGAACAATCTTTTGATCTGCCACAAAAATCTAATGAATTTCAATGAAAATACCTGAAGTTGAGGGCTTTTTTCAGCAATTTTTAAGTGAGATTACAAAAGAGATTAATTAATTACAGATCATAATTAATTAATCTCTCAATATTTTTTTTATCTCCTGACAGCACTAGTATATACTACAGCGTTTTCAGTGTTTTCATGTGGACAGACACATTTCCTGAAATGAGGCGGTCTTTATGTTTTGGTCTCCATGAGGACAGGGCCTAAGTGTTACCATTTGGGGACAGCAATGATCCCATGGAGTTGTGAGGGTCAAACATGTATAGGACATGCCTGGAGCTGCAATTTAGAAATGAACTGATGCTGAACTCCTCCATTCCTGATCTGAATACATAATAATACATGTAATTATAGACTTCAATCAAATGATCATCACGTCTCAGAACTGTTATGACAATAACTGCATTATAATCGATGTAATACAGTGAGGAGCTTGAGTGAAAGTCATTTGACACTCCACCATGAAAGTCATAGAGACATATTTCTCAGTGTCTCCTGCTTTGGCCATGAAGCACGTTTGTCTGGGAGCTTGTAAATATGAGCAGACTTTAGCGCATCGTTTATAAGTTAAAATGTTCGATCAGCATGTCCTTAACATGAAGTGTTAACACAGTCTTCATACTCTCAAACATCACAAGGTTGTGCAGCTTCATTGGTGTGTGACAGAGCTGTCACCACCAGAGGCAGGAGGAGAAGGAGGCGGAGAGAGAGAAGAGGAGGCCTGTGTTATGCTGCACGCTGGTTGGCTGTTTCCATACCAACGAGGGCGGGCTGTAGTCAAAGACTGGTGGAGGAGGAGCTCAAGGCTTGTTATAAAACACTAGTGTGCAGCAGTTTCTCCTCTCCGAGCTGTCTGCACTGTCTCTCTGTCTCTTCATCTGGTCTGTGTTGTTATCTGTGCAGAGGACACGGGGAGGCTGAGCTGTCACAGGGACCCGTGGACCGCTCCGTCCTGTTCCCCTGTGGAGCTGCCTGTCCATCACTGAGGCTGAACTGCCGGCTTCTTGTGGATTTATTTCTCAGTGAGTGACACCTGGGGAGGTGAGGGAAACCTGAGTGGAGAGCCAGGAGTCTTCTCTTCCCCCCTCCTGCTCCATCCTTCCTGAGTGTGTGGATGACCTGAGCTCTTCTGTGAGTATTTCTGCTTCAGAGACATCCTCTCACATTCCAAATGAAGACAGATGAACCTCACAGTGGGGGTCAGTCAGGGGTCAGGGGGGACACAGAGATACATGATGCTGATGTGCTGTCATGGAGGACTTAGTTTTTTAATAATATACACCTTGAGGCACATTGCTCAACCAGGTTGATGCAATAAAGAAATAGTTGTTGCACTGTGACATTATTGTTTACAGTTAGCCTCCTCAACTGTAATATGATTGGTCACCAAAAGTGAAGCCATTAAATTTTTTTTATCTAAAAGGGCCGTTACTATCTATTTATTAATCAGTGAAAACAATATCCAAACCTGGGTGATACCACAGCTACAAAAACATTAAGGATGCACGATATTATTGGTACCATATCCGTATTGGCAGATATTGGCCTTAAAAGTTGAATATTGGTATGATATGGCTGACATTGAAACATGCTGCCCATACATATCCCTTATATTGGCTGTAATATCATCAAAATACACAAATACACTAAAATGCTTTCCCGTATTATCACTTCATGGGTACATTTCAAAATCAAGTTTCATGTTCTTTAAGAGGGAAATGTTGCTTTTCTTATTTTACATATGCTCCATACACAAATAGACCATCACATAGAAAGCAACAGGTCAGTTTTCATTAAGTAGAACTTTGTGCCCTTGAAGAAAATTATTGGTATCAGGGACAATGAGATAGGAAATATTTATGGATTCACAATATTGGATTATTGCTGATATCCGATCTGCAGCTATTTCAAAACTTATTTTGGCCAATGTTTACTGATATATAGAAATGACTGAAAGTAGGGAGCTTGTATTCTCAATTTAAGATAACTGACTGACAGAGAACAAGTCTGAGTCAGTGAGTTGACCCAGACTGAGGGGAAGAACAGGGTTTATGTACAGTGGGAAACAAATGGGACAAACCAAATGGGAAGAGGGGCACTGATCGGACATGGTAAAACAAAAGCAGACAAAAGACAGACTTATTTCATTTGCTAGCATGAATACAAAGTTACTTTATCAATGGTAACAAGATGGGTGGGGTCAGTGGAAGCTTCAGGTATCAGGAAGGCATGACACTTACTGTAGTTTACATTGAACACAACTTACATACCAAGACTCTTAATTAACAATTTCTCTATCACAGGAAAACACATGTACATCTTCTACATTGTGCAGAACTTCCAACATTTTCATCTATTTAACGTCATCAGTGCTCACAAGTAACATGTTTCATATGATCACGTGTTTTTGACAGGTAGGTGTAGGCAGTTAAGAGGGGGAGACCCTCACTCTGTTACTTTTTCAAGTGTTGTCAGTCTGTCAGCATTAAAGATAGTATGCACCTGTGTGCCATGTACAATAATTAACATTACATTTTGCAGTATTGGTTTTCCAAACTTTTCAGACCCTAGGCCAGTGCAGCACCCATGTTACCCCTGCTGTCCCTGATGATGGTTAAGCAGATAATTTACAGTCAAAATAAAGTAATATTAGTCTGTTACTTGATTTATTGTGAGAAATGACGAAAGCAAAATTCCACCAATGTCTGTTATGACATCCATGTTTTTGTGTGTATGTGTGTGTGTTTAGCGGGTACTTTGCAACCTCCCTCTCAGTGTCAAGAAACCCCCTAAGGTCGTTCCAGCCCAAACTTTGGGAACAACTGGCTTGTACTTTTTGCGCAATTTAGACAAATTTCTAAATGTTTTAGTCAAAAATTTGACTTTAGTTTTGCAATTTTGCTCTAATTATTAGAAAAAGGAGATTTTTTGTTCTTTAAACACATGATTGAGTTTACATCTTTTAAGACTTCTTTATATGGATGTGCTGTAAATTGTCTTTGCCCAATTGAAACAGTCTGTAGGAGTTTGCCTGCATTTTTTTGACTTTTCAAGAATGAAAAGCCAAATACTGGGTATCCTCTGGCTTCTGTTTATAGCAATGTGGTATCAAAAAGTTTAGAATATTGCTGGACTTTAAGTAGAGCAAAAACATCTGGCAATGCATTTATAACATTTTTGGGCAAGTTGCTGTCAAAAATGCGGAAAACTGTCCCATTTTGCACTCTTCCGAAACTATTTTCAAAACTCCTGACTCTGCATTCTAGTTCAGATCACCAATAAAACATTGACACTTCTTCCTTTTGCCTTGACCAGCATTCCCTGAAAGTGCCATGAAAATCTATCGAGAGCTTTTTGAGTTGTTTGCAAAATGTGAAAAGCTTCCCAATCTCATACTGCTAAGAAATCCTCTAAAAAATTCTTGGATTTGCATTTGGATTATGTAAAACACCAAAATCTTACTACTTCCTCTTTCTGCCATGACCACCAGTCCCTTAAAAAAATCTTCTAATTCAATATTTAACTTTATGAGCTACACTGTTCATAAACTAATGCTAATTCTTGGCACTATTTCTTTGCTTTTTTTATTTATTATTTCAGAGGGGACAGTGCAAGTTCATGTACATCACTATACAGTAAAGTTAACAAGCCAGATTATGGTCATTAGCTAATTTCAACCTGTTGTCCCTGAGGAGGAAAACGTACAAGCTAAAATAAAAAGAAACAGCTGAAATACACACTTAAATAGATTACATTCAAAGGAAGAGCAAATCCTACCAGAAATATAACATACATATTAACTGCACATTCTTCTTCATTCTTCATTCTTTTAAGTGTATTGCACAAAATGGCCATACCATCAAAAGTGCTGCTCCAATAACATTTAATCAGAGACTGCTTGTCCGTGAGCTGTCAGTCATCTGTTCAACTTACCGTAGCTCTTACTCTTTATTTCTCTTCTGTCTGCAGTCTAATGTTAAGCTTAACCTTTAAGGGGGCTGTGTCTGTAATTAAATTTGGAGGTGAAATAACACACAGGATGTTGAGGGAGGCACACACAGTTCAAGCTTACCTGATAAGTACCTGTAAAAAAAGTCAAGCTGATGTCAGTACTTGTCAATCACATAATAATGCAAACACTTCAGGAAATGGTAAATGAAACATGTCTCAGTTATTGAGTAATGCATATGAGGAAAGAGGCTTTTTCATTAAGGATCATACTTTGTACCTGGCATTTTTTCACGTCACTGTTCGGGAGGTTTTGAGTGATCTGAGCCAAGATACAAACATTAGACACTGCTGACCACTGAATGCTCAGAGAGTTGCCTCAACGACAACAACACCCGAAACTTTAACTTTTGTTGTCTCTGTAATGCTTTGTAACTTTCTAAACTCTTTTGCTGGTTTGTTATTTTGCTGTTTTCAACCACCTTGTCTGAGAAACTCTGAACAAAAAGCTGTCCCCTCTATTTCCTTGTTTGTTGTTGAGGACCATGACGCTGTAGTTACAGCCACACTGGGACGACCCGCCAGTGATGAAGAGATGCTGTCAGAGTCCATACTGTAATGGAAACAAAGTAGGCAGCACCTTAACTGTGTAGAGCACGGCTGAGTTTAGCAGTTAGTACAAATGGAAAAGCCCTATTAGTAGCCACTAGTTAAAAGGGTTTGAACAAGTAACCAGCTCTTAGCTTACATGCACCTTATTGGATACCTTTAAGAAAATGACCAAGTTATCAAATACTGGTTAACAGGATATAAATTAGTAACTAGCTGCTAGTTAAACTGCACTGAAGTGTCATACTGAAAGGTAATGAATGGGTCAATAAATGGTAGTTAACAGGGAGCTAATAAGGTACTTATTAATGATAATCAATAGAAGTGAGTAACTTCTTGTCTGATGGTTCACTTTGCAAAGTCAGTGAGTAATTCTTTAGTATTTAGTAACTACACAGTTCAGTGATGAGCTAAAATATGATTTTACATTTACATTTAATAAGATACTCACTGTCTACTTGTTAACGAGTGCTTATGTAGTGGATAAGTTCTCTCTCATTCACTTATAACTGAAGGCGTCAAAAATAATCTTTTAATTATTGCATTGGGATGTGGACATAGTTGAAGATGCATTGATACAGAGACAGGCAATAGCAGTTTAATCTTGCAGAGACTGCAGTATCAATTTTGTTTCTGAAAAAGAAAAAAACAAGTACAGGAAGATGAGACCTATGAGATTTATTTATTTTGTTTACAGTGAAAATATATATTTTGCTGCAGTTGATCTCAGAAGCCATTTCTTATTAATAAAAAGACTTTATATTTATCTGACTTCTTGTATTCATTATCTAAAAAGTAGCCTGGTGCAGTAAAATGGAAAACAAGGATACTACTCACTGTGTTGCATCATGATATCAAATTAAATTGAATCATTGGCTTAAAAATCGTAATCTAATCATCACTATTATGAAATCATTAAGCATTAAGTACATTCAAGGAATTTTTTTTTTTTTTTTTACATCTAAATGTTGACTTTGATAAGGAGCAGTTAATGCCTCATTCATCTACGGTCAAGTGGTGGTCAGTTACTCTACTGATACTCTGTGTGACAATTTCCTTGTTGTAAAGCATTATGTGAAATCATTCAGTGAACAAGTGCTCCAGACTCCAGATTTACCCTTCTTAGTTTTCAGTGAGTATGACAGGTTGACACGATACAGAGTTTATGCATTGATGTCACAATGTGTGCAACAGACTGACAGGTCCACTCACTGAGTGGTGGAGAACAACATTAAGTAATTGATATCAGTGGTAAGAAACTGTGAAATGCTTTAATTCACCTGAATAGTGCTGAGTTATTTTTCGTTTTCAGAAGCCCTGATTATTTTTGATTATTTTCATTGCATAAAATGTAGATTCCAGTCTGAGTTATGTTTAAAGATGAAGATATTAAACTTTTAGAGCTTATAAAGTTATGTTTATAATGCAGTATTTATAAGCCTGAATTAAAGGATGAATCTCTGTGGTGACTCTAAATGAGTATCTGTGTGGTTTTGTGTTTATCCAAAGTGAGATCGACGTATCCAGGCTTTATCTGGGTGTGCAGTTTTAGTATCCATTTGACCACTGTTTCTTCCTATTTATTTTCGATGTGACACACTTTCATTTCATAAAAAAGTGGTTCCAATAAATGGCCGAATGGCAGTCATACCAGTTTAATTATTTCATCAATTTGAGTTAAATCTGTGAACTTAACTTTTAAAGTTTGTTCATTGTCAAAGCAGCGGTTGTAACCAGACATCTCTGGGGTTTATGTCAGCTACAAACATGAAAACATGATCTGTTGTCCTCAGTGCCTCGTTTTTTAACATACTGATTATTTGATTTGAATTTATAAAAAAAGAAAGCAAAAAACTAAGCTTAAAACCAGAGTACAGAGAAGGAAGTGGGGTGCATGTTTGTCATTATCTGGGTCTGTGAATGCTGGGTGATTTGATACAGGTTGGGGTGGCATCACAGCCTCTTCTTGGTTATAAACCTGATGCTTTTCTAAGTGTTTCATCAATAGTTGGGGATCTAAATGTGTTGACAGTTTACTTCCCACTGATTACTGTTGAGAGTTTGTGCTCATTGCCACTCACTTGCTCTGACTGTGACGTGTGCTGCTGACCTCTAGGCTAGGATGCCCTTTAAAATGAGATCCTGGTCTCAGTGCATCTTATCTGGTTAAATAAAGGTAAATGAAATAAACATAAAAAAAAATGTGCATACTCTCAATAGGAAAATGTGACTAAACTTGATCTATTGCTCAGAATTTGATTAGGGTGAGCATATATCCTCTTTTGCCTAGACATGTCCTCCTTTTTGGCCGTAAAATTATGTCGGGGGGGATTTTATAAACTTACCTAAAAAGTCAGGGTTTTGCTCAGCTTGTTCTACAGGCAAAGCTGTCGCCAGCACAGAAAAAGACATGCTTGATTCAAACTAGCATAACTCTTCAAGTATTCATGCTATCCAAATAATTCCAATGGATCCTGAAAGCTGAGAAGTGGAGCTTTCCACTGATATATGGTGCATTACAGTTAAGGCTGGATTGACTGAGGGGAGGTACGGGAAGTGAGCTGACTGAGCAGAGAGAGGATTCAGAGAAAAACGTGAGTTATTTATCGGTGGTTTATTGGTATTGTCTTTGTAAATAATGTAATGATATTGTAAATAATGACATTATAATAATTCTGTAGTGTTTTCCTGCCGTTCTTTTGCCGTATTTTTGCCTTGTTTTGCTGTATTTTTGCCTAGTTGATCTTTTTTGTCATTGTCTTTTTCGTTATAGTTTGTGCTTTATGGAGTTCATAAATAGTTAAATAATATAATAATATGAATAATAAGAATAAAATAAGAATAAATAAGAATAAAAAAATTGGTTGAGTTTTGGTTTTGTCTTCTCAAAAGTGTTGTACATGCTTGAACTTTTTATAAAGAGGAACCTGTTGAAAATTCAACTGGTTCATAATTACACACTGTTTTAAGCATTTACAACTTAATAATGACAAATATCTGCTGGACTGTTTTATTTTTACCTGAGAAATAGTGTAGAATTATTTACTCAAAGGGCATTTTCTGACAATTATTGGCAAGAAAGGCAAAAAGGGCCAGGCGGCCATTTATAGTCATAGTAATAAAAGGGTAAATATTTATAATAAATCACTGGGCTGGACCACTGGCATTATTCCAATGTACCTACCTGCTTACATCATGATGCAACACATGCTGCTGACGGTCCTCTTTTTGGGGTTTTAGAATATGGTCACCCTAAATTTGATGTTATTTCTAAACTGTTGCTGCTGCTTTATGTTCACATCTGCAATAACGGCATCGAACACCTACCAGCAGCCCACCCACTCATCCACCTCTCTTCTCTCTGATGAGATGCAACATTACTTATAAATTGACACTGACGCAGTAGTCAGAGAGGAAGGGCTGCTCAAATAAGCAAGAGTGGATCTGTATTACCTCTGTGCACACAGTGATGTTTACCTAAAGCATAAAGGCCTCCAGGGTAATTGGCTGTCTTATGGGAGTGTGTGTGTCTACGATTGTGTGTGCAGAACATGCTCACAGAACTGGTTCCCTTTTCTGTGTCACTGTCATGTGTTCTTGTATCGTGGAAAGTTTTGACTTCAGCTGTTCTGCAGTGCAGTCATATGAACATGTTCGAGGGAGTTTACAGGAATGTTTAACTCAAACTGCCATACAAGGACAATGTTTCTCTCATGATGGTACGTCTTGTTCATCTATTACCAACTTCTCAGGAACATGCAGTCTTGTCTCAGATGTTTGGATGATGTCTTTGTAGAGGTGTCCTGATTGATCAGGAAACAGTTATTCCTGCTGATTTGAAATAGAAATATGTGATTGGTAGATTAGATCCAGTGGTTATAGTCACTGTTTCAATCCCCTGTGGTTAATCCAGTTTCCGTGTACAAGGTAATTAGTCAGCCAATTAGTAGTAAACTACTAATATTCAACTGAAAATTGTGCGCTGAAAAACCACATGAGCACATTTTTTACTGTTTTACACCTCTGATATTTGTGAATAAATAAATATGCAAAGAAATACCCAGTGCAATATCCTTACTGTCAAACTGTACCTTACTGTCAAACTTGCTTTTTGGACAAACAGCGATGTCGTATTTATATTCATGTTGTAAATACTGTTAATGCTAATATGGCAAATTTCTTGGCCTTATTTATAGTCTACTTTACTTAATTCACTTATTTTTCCTTCATAATAAAACTGATATTGCTTAAAGATTCTTCATGTTGCAACCTGCTTACCTAATTTTTCTTTTCAATTTTTCAATTCAATTTTTTAATTGAAATTTTACGCTCTTATCTATTTTAATGTCTTTATTTCATATTTCCTACTGCTAAACTGTGTATAGAGCAACTGAAACAACCAAATTTTCCCTTGGGGATTGATAAAGTATTTCAGATTCTGAAGTACACAACCTTTGACTGTCTTGTAAACAACCCTGACCTGCTTCACAGTGTTGATTCAAACCACACTATTTATGCCCTTGTGAAGTCTTGTAATCTTGCACAGCAGCTGGATCCCCCTGATTCAGTGTCTATAATCAGGCATATCCATCCAGCCAAGTTCCAATCTACAATAACTGTGGGCATCCCAAAGCGTCACGGCCCAATCAGAGTCCTTTAAAGCAGGAGGAGGAAACAGGCTACGAGCTAGACGACAGCAGGAAGTAACTGCATGTACAGGGTTTAGCATAGATGCTAACAGCTACAGTAGCAGTTTTATCAGCTCATGACCACATTTCTTTATTAAGTGAAAAACAACACTACAGTCCTTTCTATAGAAAAGATATTTTTGTTCCACTTCTGACAGGTATTGACAAGTTTGTTTTATGAAGTGGCTCACGTTCTGTAGCTCCTGCCTATGATGTTATTTTATTGGCCCGTAATAAATGTTGATTGATGGAACGATTGTCCAATTACCTTCTGAATATGCTTCTGGAAAGGTTCTGCCCTTCCCCAACACTTTCTTTGGGCTCTGTCCCAAATGGACTAGTTTAATATACCCAACGGTCCATCTGGTGTGCCAGGTTAGAAGTTTTACACTCATCTTGAAAAAAACACAGGCCGAAGAGGGGAATGAGTTGACCCCTGTTTATTCTGAAACAGTCATTCGTGAGAGGGGAGCACCCAGAGTAGACAGATCGACTTCTTCATCAGCTGCTATAACACAACAAAAACAGTGATTGTATAAGTTGATACCACTGAAAGATGGCTGATATTAGAAGCAGAAACATTATAAGAGTTTCCCTGAGCCATGAGTATGCAAAGACAGATTGTTGTTCTATTCCTCACTAAGCACATATTTAGGTAAGAGAATTTTTACGGTTGAAAAAAATGAAGCTATTTTTGTCTCCTCTGTCTAAAATATGCTACGGTTTTAATTCAACATTAATGTAGTAAGTTTTCTCATTATAGCGTAAAAAACTGTTCATGTGCAGCTGTAACATGCAGCTCAACAACTGTGGCTGAAATGAAGTGCACAGCAAAGGCTTAGTGGGCAAAATTGGAAAAGGCTAATGCTCGGAATCTGCAGGGACATCAAATGAAATTAGACAAATAGGATTTGGTTGTAAATGTGTGAATGGGGACATTGTTTGGTCTGGAGCTGGATTACATCAGCTGGGTTGCAATTTTAATGCGTAACAGTTCTCCATTTATGCTGACTTCGTTATGAATAAAGAACAGTTTTCTGTCTTGGTTTCTTTTTTTTGCTTTTTAAATTGGCGGTTTTACCATCAGGTAAAGGTAGGTAATTGTTTAGGGTCTCGTGCACAAAAGGAGCATCAAGGTATGGACAAAGATCTGGATCATATATGAGGTACATGGAAGATTATAACAACATTGACAAAGAGTATCTAAAATGCAAACAAGTTGCGCAAAGTGGGTAATAATAACATGAAAAAAGAGGTTGATAGTGAAACACATTCCCTGTAGGACCCCTTTACCCCTAGAAAAGCCTCACTATGTTTTCATTTTAAACATATTTTAACAAATTTGGTATTTATAGAGATGTTTAACACATAAAATACTGTATTACTGTGTGGTGAAATGGCATAAAAAAATATATAAATTATGATCAATGGCAGAAAGAACTGACATTACACATGCAGTGCGTATATATACACACCAGCTAGATCAGCAATGAAAGCCGCTGAGCAGTTGAATGAGTCGTTGCACTCTGTAGCACATTGGCTTGAGTCTTCTCACTTAACACTGAACATTAAAAAAATGGTCTCAATATGTCTCTCTACGCATAAACAACACGATGGAGAATCATTCTTGATTCAATCAATGATAAGCCCATTAATGTGGTTAATGGCGTAAAGTACTTAGGAATCATCCTAGACTCACATCTGCGATTTGAAAAACAAGTGAACTATGTTTGCAGAAAAGTTAAATCTAACTTAAACTGTTTCAGGATCATCAGAAGGTATCTCTCATTAAACACAGCCAAACTCTACATGCACGCTATGATATTTTCACATCTGTCATACTGCCTCACTTCCTGGTCCCAAGTCTCGCAAACAACTTTAAAACCAATCATATCCATATACAACCAGACAATAAAAATAATGGACAAAAAACCTGTCCGATGGCATTACTGTCTCGTTTTAGAGAAACATAACATGCTTAGCTTTGAAAATTTCATTAGCTACTGTAATCTTAAAATGTTTTACAAATGCTTAGTCTTGTTCCATCTTGCTTGGTGAATTTGCTAGCAGGAATCAGAACTCCAGTCGAGCGAACACACGGGCTTCTGTTAATGGTAATTGTCGAATTCCGATGCGTAAAACGTCCCTTGGACAATCAGCCTTCTCTGTCACAGGAGCTAAACCCTGGAATAGTCTACCTACTGAGCTGAAAATGCAAACTATCTTCAAAGGCTTCAACAAAGGTATTAAATCATGGCTGAAAGAGCAACAATATTGTTCCCACATATAAAACATTTGCGTGTATACATGTTTACCTGAAAGAACTTTTTCATTCCCCTTTTTTATTGAACTTTTATCTTCATCTGTTCAGGATGTTTTAATTCTGATGTATTTTCTAATGAACTGTGCCATGGGTATCTCTGTTATTTTTCATAAATTTCTCTTTGTACAATTTAAATCTTTAAAAGCCTCCCATGGACTGGTGTTGAAATTAACACTGTGCTATAAACACTTACAGCAGTGCATTTGGGACCTGTGTATATTTAAATATCACGGCATCAATGTTACTGTGTGTCCATGTCAAATAAACAATAAATAAATAAATAAGATTTGGCTACTAATAAACAAGACAAATGCTCGAATACAATTTTATTGAATATAAGCATTTTCTCTGTCAATATACTTCCCGTCTGCATCATCAGGTCTTCCACTGACCAAAGCAGTGCAGCAGGTCTTTCTTGGACAGATGTCCCAGAACCTGTTATTCTTTTCTGAACTTCTGACACAGACTCAAAATGTGTTTCTTTGAGCGAAAATTTGATCTTAGGAAAAAGGATTTATGGCCGCACTTGTCTTTCAAAATATATGCGACTCTGCAGCTGGTATCTTGGGCCAGTGGTTTTTTGCAGCTGAATAAAGCCGTCCTGTTCAACAATTCCATCGAGGACCATGTCTGCTAGTATGGTAAAGCACTGCCCTTGTGATATAGTCTGCGGCATGCATTGGTGCAGGGGAGCTGCTGAGACTTCACACTTTGGGTCATAGCATGACGTTTCACACAAGCTGCGCTCTGTGGTGCTGCTGTAAATGAGGAAAGGGGTTCATCCTGCTGGAACCTTTAAGCTGGTGATATACTTGCAGTTCACTAAGCGGATACCTATGTATGAAGGCTGCCATGAGTCCCCTGCATCTAATCAGTGCGTTGGTTGTGCACATTGACCAGAATTAACGCGAAGCACATGTGAGCTGCAGTCACCAGTAGGATCAGTGTAGAGGCAGGGGAGAGATGTCATTTGTGTGTGACATGCCTTTTGATATAAGCGTAAAACTCTATGCATGAAGAAAAGAGGCTTTTAAAACTCGCTGGCGGAACATGTGGGACACCAGATAACATGGGAACATGTTACAACATAACACCTGCAGAGGCATCTGCAAAGAAACTGTCCATGATATGGAAAAGTAGGGAGCAGCATTCATTAAAAAGTAAATAAATTGTCCTGCTTGAGTTGAACTGAGTCTTGAGTCTTGACGAGTTATTGAATCAGTCGATGTTGTTGAGTCCTATGATGATCTGCTGCAGAGATGGTGAGTGATGTAATCTGATGATATTTTCATGTTTGTTGTGCCTGAGCACAGAAAGTGACTCTGTGGAATCAAAGCATTAGTAAGAAGTAGTTTGTGATCAGCCTGGTTGCTGTAATGCAGTTATTATCATTACTTCAGCTGCTTAAACTACTACAGCAGTGTGACAAGTCAACTTCACACCCTGTTTGTGTTGGTTCCTCGGGCGATTGTGTTCTCACTGCAAACAAACCGTAGTTTCTTTGTATACTTACATTTTGTTCCTCTGAAGGTGCGTTCACACCGAGCATGACGGACGCGACCTCGTTGACCACTCTCCATGCAAAGTCAATGTACAGTCGCGATCAGGCACGACCAGACCTCACGCAATGTGATGGACATGATCAAGGCAAATTGGTTGCGTCTTGGGAGACATATGGCGGTGTCCTTGTCCCTGCAGATGGGTACTTTTGGGGTTGCTTTGGACGTGCGACCAGGTTGCGTCACTCGGTTGCCAAAGTTGAAAAATTTGAACTTTTCAGCCGATGTTGCGTGTTGCTGTGCCATAACAGCCAGTCAGTATTGCGTGGGTGTGTGACGACACCCGTGACAGACTGTTTTTAATCCGATTCACAGAGTTACAATCAATGTCCGTGTGGGAACATTAGTTAGTGAGTACATTAGTTCCGCCTAAACGGGGCGCAGAGAACTCCCTACTCGAGGTACAGCTGACAGACGGCGCTGCTGCAGGGCCATCAGCTGCAGTGTTTTTGTGGTTGGTAGCTCAGTGAAAAGGATACATGTGGAATAATGTCAGCTAATACATCCTATGATATGATCACGGTGAAACTCGAGCACGCATGATATCATTTAAAGACGCGGCGGCGACTAAATGAGCTATTTATTGACAGGCAACGTGACTTGGGTGGGCGACACGATCTCAGTTGCCCACCCAAGTCGTGTTCAGTGTGAGTGCAACTTAATGGCCAAGGCTGGACAGAATCATATTCAAAGGTGAAAAGGCCTGTTCATCAATGATCTGTGTTATTTGTATAAACTTCTGTGGGATTTAATTTTTGTTTTGTCTGTATGGTTATATAATTTATAATACACCATCTGACATCATTATTTTCTGATAGCCCAGGTTGTCCTGAAAAGATAACGGGTTAAGGCTTTACATGCATTTTTACTATAAAAATCCAGGTGGACGGAAAGTTGCAAAAAATTATCCTGAAGCTGCAAGAGTTAAAGTCCTGTCATTACATGCTGTATTTCTGTGGCTATGTTAATTAAAGAGAAAGGCTAAATATGTGTCTTCACTGACCATCACTGCCTTAGCAAAATGTTAGGGCCTAAAAATTGTTGTTTCCACCTCCGTTGGTAAACAATAATTCAAGTTATTATTATGACACCAGAAGTGCCCGTGTGCACATGATAATAGAGCAGTTACATGTGTGATCGCTCAGCCTTTTGCAGCATAGGACAGTTCACACTGTATTTGTGCTCAAAGTAGCAATCGTTTACTGTAGCCTCCTGCAGCTGAGGCACAATGGCCATGTTTACATAAGCAGCTTATTACTGAGTCCCCGATTCATCACACAGCCCTCAGGCCCTCTCAGCCATGATAATGTGAAGATAGACCCTACCATATTCAACAACAATAGCCCTGGCACAGGCACTAAACACAGCTCACAGATGAACAAACACATGCAAATATTTGGTTCAAACCAACAAACAGAAGACAGTTTGAGGTGCAGACTGCACTCAGCTCTGTGGCTGCTGCAGAGAAACAGTCAGAGGTTAAGTGCTTGAGGAGGCAGGCATCTTTGGTATAAATAAATCCATCATCTCCTCAGGTCTCCACTATCTGTACGAGTTGTACTACTCTGCCTGTGTTCTACTTGTGAAGATTATTTCACAAACAGAAACAACACCCACAATGTGAATTTTGGCTCTGTCCTGAAGTGTTGTGTGAGGAGATTAGAAACTGCCTGTGCTGGAAAATGTGAGGTGCTATTTGCTACTAAATTTACAGAATTTGTGCTTCAAGCTGTTTTCCTCTCATTGTTGCCACTTTGATTGCCAACATGTGAAATTTTCAGTTGCAACAAGGAGCACTGTGTTCTGTTTTTGCACCTGTAACTTTCCATTTTCTGCTGTTTTGCTGGAAAACTGCACATGAAGCCAGCATCAAATTGCTCCATTTTGATCAGACGGTGCTTTTTCACAGGTCAGTGCTCAGTGAAATTAACTGGAATAAACCCAGAGTAAAGTGAGAGTGAGTAGAGCATATGCTGATGTAAGCTGGGTAAGGTTTACATTCAGGGTTGCACATCAAAACTAAGTGTGTGAATTGTCCTCCTTTTACATCTTCTGTCCTATTCTGTCTCTTTTCTAGACCTCAATGAACATTTATGAGAGGACTTTTGTTTTTCCATTAAAATCATCCCAGGCTAAGAATTACCATTCAGCTTTTTTAAGGTATCATTAGGAATCACCTCTTGCTAAACAAATATTTGAAGGGCTTTTAGGGAGCTATAATTTTAGCACTTCTGGTTCTCATGTCTGAAAGTCTTTGGGATTTTAGAATATCCTTTCACATAAAAACCTGAAATAATATCATTGATGAACACATGCATCTGAGATTTTGATTCATATTGCAACATAATGCTCAGACATTTCCCTGTCTTTGTGTGAGGATGGTTGCTAATGCATTGCTAACAAGGACTCCCAACATGACGTGGGACCTTATTGTGATCATGTCTAATCATTTTTTAATAAATGATAAAACATACAAACTGAATTCCAATGAAGTCGGGACATTGTGGTAAACATAAATAAAAACAATGATTTGCAAATCCTTTTCAACCTAAATTCAATTAAATACACCACTGAGACTAATTACTTAATTTTCAAACTGATAACTTTGTTTTCTTTTTGTTTGTTTGTTTTGTTTATTTGTTGTTGTTTTTTTTACTTTTTTGCAAACATTTGCTCATTTTGAATTTGCTGCCAGAAACACATTCCAAAAAAACTGGGATGGGGCAGTGTTTACCACTGTGTTACATCACTTTTCCGTTTAACAGCCCTCTATAAGCTTCTGGGAACTGAGGACAATGAAGCTCAAGTTTTACTTGCTGTAAACTACTACTCTTACCTGTTCCTTTGGTTGATTCTGCAAGTTGGTTGTGCATGTCATCTAGGTTTAACGCAACGAAAACATGAGCTAACCTGACACACCAGACGGACAGTTCTATATATCCGTCATGGAAATATTTCACTAATCTGGAAAAGAGCCGTACGAAAACGTTTTCAAAGGCGTAACCTTTAAAAACAGCTGCAGCTGGTGATTGGACGATCATTTTGCCAGTCACACTCATCAAAGACCACTCCATATCAAGTATGATGTATCAGCTAGAAACTAATTTTCAGCCCTTAGACTATCATCTTACATTAAATTATACCACACAGATGTATCATTTACCACTAATGTCTGACATGAACTTCGTCAACAACAATTCCCACCAAGTTCTCCCGGTAAACTTCTGAGGAGAGCAGATTTTACCAGGTATCACTGAGTAACCATGACTCCGCGCTACCATACTACTAGGATTTCTGCGCTCTCTCCCAGTTTCCCATCAGTGATGCCCGGTAGGGAGAAGAGCAAAAACAGGATTTCAGAAAAAACCTTTAAGTGACGTTCATTGCTCCTCTTTTAAAGAAGAAATTGAGTCCATTTCTGATAAAACTGCAGTTATTGCCACACCCACGGAGACCGCTTCACAACTGTCTTTGTTTTCAAACATGCAGTCACTTCCCATAAACAATCCGAGGCACTCCAATAAAGTTAAAAATCCTTTATTTTATCAGGGACATATCTCCTGATGAAATGAAGGATTTTTAACTTTATCGGAGTGCCTCAGATTTTTAATGTGTTTCTCAAATGTACCGCTGTCCTTGGATCCTTGAAGAGCACCTGAACCCACCATTTTTTTCACACGCCTTGACCCAGTGTAGCACTCACCCCTACACGTTTTCTATGCAGTCACTTTCTGTTGTCATCACGTCTGCAGCTCCCACCTCTTTCCCCTGATTGGGTCGTTCAGTTAGTCGAGTGAAGTCGTAGAGGATTGGAGCTTGGCAAGATGGAACTTGGTGATTTCAGACAATGAATCAGGCAGGTCCATCTGCACTGCAAGGTTAGACATGAGTTGCAGTCTTCACATAACCAGCATGATCAGTGTAGAGGCAGAGGAGAGATGACAGACCGATCACAGCAGCAGAAACATTAATAAAAATAAAGGTTTTATGACAAACTGATGAATAAAGACCACGATCATTAACATCAATGTAATGTGCAAGACATGTCTAAAGTCTAAAATTTAATTATTCCTCAGGCCTATTTACCCTGACCTTTTTTTCAGCTTTACCACCAGCCTGCTTAGATTGTGCCTTTGTGTTCATAAACAACAGGCTCACACTTCTCTGTGCCACTGCCAGGGTCGCACTGAATCCCCAAAAAAGGACTTCAAGATCCTTAAGTGTTTCTCAGCGTGCTCTCCTGTGCTCTCCTCTCAATATGCTTCAAAAGCTGCTCACAGGTGGGTGTGTGGTACATTCACAGCTGAGCCATCCAGCCCATATAAAATTATCCAGCCCTATCTGAGGCTGCCAAAGCTTTATATAGACTCATGTTGTTTACTGGGAACATCGAGGGGACAAATGTAGTGACAGGAGCTGTCTGGTGAAGCTGTTTAATTAGTGTTTGGTCCAGGATTTTAGCCAGCACATTCACAGCGATGCCCAGCGATGTGTGTTTAGGTACTTTACATTATTGCAGGCCTCTCTCTCTAAAGTTGATAGTCTAGTGCTGCAGCTGTGATGGTTTATTAGTGGTTGGCTTGCACGCTGGCACAGGCAGAAGCCACCCAGGGAAATGTATAATGTGATGTGTGTATGTTTTTTTGTGTGTGGGTGTGAGGTACGCTGTGAGTCACAGAGGTTTGCCTGTCAAAGAAAGACCCATGAGTTAAACCTGAAGGAAAAGTCTAAGTCTGTCCAGACACATAATGTGATTTAAATCAGTGAGACAGCTGGAAAGGTCTAGAATCCTGATGCATGTCTGACATTAAATGTGTGTTGCACTATTAAATGATGTATAATTAATATAACAGTCTGGGTATGGGCCCTCTGAATCCGAAATAACTGATGAGAGGTTTGTTCATATTGGATTAAAAAAATACTTATGTCACCAATAGCACTGAAAGATACAGACATGATGTGTGGGTGGCCAGACAAACCAGAGTGAACTCATACAAAGGTCTTTGGACAGGATGGAGTGTGTGCAGTTCCTCTGTCAAGCTTATTCATGCCTTCTTCACGGTGCATTTATACAAATGTATAATTGTGCTACCATTGCACCTTAAAGGCAGGGTTGGTAATCTTGGAAAACTAGCATGAATTTGAATGTAGCATCTCCTCAGGACTCCGTTTAGCCCCTCCCTGGAGCTCCTCCAAAACGATGTCCTCGCTCACATGCACAAGCGCCGCTGATTCACGAGCATGTGACTGATTCAACTCAAAACCGGTCCTCTGCACGTTGTTGTTATTTTGCACTACGCCAAGTCATGTCTCTCTCAGTGGTAAGCTTTAAGTTAAAAAACAAACATGGCAAGTTAGTTAGTACTCACAACTGTGATCTCTGCCTCCATCTTGAATCAGTGCACGCCGGCAAAATGTACACACAGAAGGTGGCAGAATGGCAATACGGGATTTGGCCGCATAAAGAGGAATACTTAGTCGACTGAGCCACTTGCTGCACCTCACTTTTAGTGTATTTAAGTTAAAGTTTTAGGGTTTAGTGGTGGGTTATCACCTGTTAAGGAGCCCTTGTAACCCCGAGCTGTAGATTCACACCTAGTCGGGGCGAGGTTATCACCAAAGTTTTTGTTGTCTTCTTTTCTTTTCTTCAACAGTTCATTACTGTAAGTTACCAATAATAGGAAACTTGAGCCACAAGGTAGAAAGCCTGCATTGTTTTCTGCATGTTGTTGAATTAACAAACCAAAAAATCATCAACTTCTTTCACTGCTGGAGTACTACTTGTGAGAAAATTGATGACAAAGAGAGTAATGATGATGGCATTGCTAGCTTGTTTTGCAACAGCTACTTATGACACACACTCAAGATATACCTGCTAGCTTAAAAAGGCATGCTTTTGGAATGATGTTTATTGATGCAAGTCTATTCATTCACTACCCTGGGTATCAGGAGCGAGGACATATGAGACAGTTTGTCTCAGATCATATACTAATACTTTACGTGATCATAATAACACTTCCAAGGCACTGCTGACAAAGCCAGTGAGCCCCTCAGGTGCCCTGGCACCCCTCTACTGTTAAATTTACTTAGAAACTAATATTTTAAGGTGGAAACATCATATATGGGTGTCTTTTATGTGTTTGTTTACAGGTTCTTGGAAACCTGGATCACAATTTCTTTTAGAGAAGATATTGGGGGATCCTTGAGCTAAACCCTTTAAACTATGAGTCTGACTCCCTTTTAGCCCCTTGAAGCACCTGGGACATTATTTCAGTCACTCTAAACAGCAAGTCTTTATTGACCATTTGCATGTGACGTCACACCCCGTTCTATCCCCACTGGGCATCAAAAACGATGCCTTCCAGCATGTAACTTAATGGACATCTCCATTAAATAGATACAAATGTCTCCATGATGAATTTAACCCACATCTTCAGTCATGACGCTAATGCTGGTAATCCTAAATTAGACTATTTCAATCAAAACATGGCTGTCTTTATCCAACAAACAATCAGCATAAGACGTATAGCTACTATTGTAGAAGATCAACTTTCATTCAGCTCATGTGGTTTGTCTTTTGAGTTTAAAAAACTCTAATTTGTGTCCATAGAAGCATAAATGTCCATTACAGCAAGGAGGTATTTCCTCCTCACGATATGGTACGTATCCCGACACTGAGGCTACGATACGATATGTATACCCATACACGTAAATTGTGAACACTGACTACGCTTTTAACGGAGTTCCCGACAAGTTTCGTTTTTTATTACAAGAAGTAAAAGAACAAGGATGAGTTTTAAATGATTCTACAACTTCAGAAACTTTAATTCAGGTCATCAGAGGTCGTACACCTAAGTTCAGATTTGTAACATATGCTTTATCATGTAGTTTGGCTTCTACTTTAAATTGTGCCATTGTTAACATTACCCAAAGTGGATTGACAACAACTGTCAAAACATTGAGGCCATTCTGTTTGATCCATATCAATACACATATCTCCAAGGAGTGCGTGACGATATTTTGCCGTATCGATATTTGGAGCACAGACCTACCAAGTAACTCTGGTATATTACCAAAACTGGTGACATATGATCACAGTTTGTACACCTGCATCAACAGGTAACTTGGATACTCTCATGTCCTCCAGATCCCATTGGGGTTTCCACCATTTACCGTTCAGCCCTCTGAGTCTCTATCAGCAGACATTATGCTGTGTGTATCTGGTTTGAACAAGTATCCTCGTTTATCCAAAATAAATGGCTGTCATGGTCCCTGAAAAAAATCACCAGTGTATCCCATTGGATAGTTGTTGTTTTTCTTCTTTTTTTGGAGCATGCAGAGCTTCACTGCAACAGCTGATCACACTATGTCTGACTACCTGCACACAGAAAAGGGAGTATTTTAGTCCAGTCTATTTTGATTTTACGAAAGCTTGGTACACCTGTGTCTGGGATGCAATGACAAAGCCAGAATGAAGTAATGACACTTGGAGGTTTTCTAAGTTTCAGTTCAATAAGCTCTGGCTAAGCATAATATATTTCTTCCTGCTAGAAGGAAGTTCCCCAATCTAATTTTATAGTGTGCCCTTTTAGCCTCCCCTCCAGTTATTTCATGCTTTTAGTCACAACAAACAGACGTGCTTCAGTCTGAGTCTGTCTGAGGACAAAACAGTCTGTGTCCTACTGTCTCCTTCAAAAAAGACAAAAACATCCTCTCACTCGTTTTCTTTTAATCGTCTTTCTCTTCATCTGTCTCTATCCTCTTTATCTTTTTTGTTTATTCATGGCCCTTTTTCCCCTTTTCGCTGTCATTGACATTCCTGGAGTAAAACTTGTTTGTTTTTTATCCATGGTTTAATCATCAGCAGAGCCATTAAAGCATGAGTCATGCCTCACTTTGAGCAGTAACATTAAATTCCAGCCTCGGGTTTCTCTCTGAAACTACATGGTGTGTAACAATTAGTTTGCAGGTTGATTCAAAAGCAGACAGCATAGAGGTGTGAAATTTTACCTGGAATTTAAACCATGGTCTGGGTATTTGTTTAGCTTTTTGCACTAACAGTATGATATTGTGAACTCAAAAGGAAAGCAGACTGTCTTCAGACACACCTGCTGGAGTCAAGGATTAAAGTAAAAAGCTGTTATTGGATCAGAGCATAATGAAAGCTTAAAACTTTAAAATCAAGAAAAACACAGACTGTTTCCAACCGGTGGTATTCACAGGTGAATTAGTTGAAAAAAGTAGACTACTGATTACAAATAGTATGACATAAAGAGCAGGGATCATCAGGTACATTTGTACAAGGACCCCTTTTTCTTGACAGGTGATTTGGGGGTTAGATCTTTAAAAAAATGGATTACAGACTTATTTAACTTGTTTGTTTTCATCTAAAATGTGGAATTCTAAACCACAAGTGAGATCAGTCCCTGTCACCCATACTGCTACCAGTCACATGGGATAAACAGATATTTGGCTTTTTATTTCTGAAGCTACCATTTTGTCATCATTTTATTATTCATCCAGTCAACCAAATGAAAGCTTTTTTTGGTCTGTGGGAGGGAGCCAGAGTGCACAGGGAGAACATGCAAACATCACACAGAAAGGCTACATATAAATATATGAGATATATATATATGAGATATATATATATGAGATATATATATATATATATATATATATATATATATATATATATATATATATATATATATATATATATATATATATATATATATATACACATTTATATATATATAAATATAAATATATGTGTGTGTGTGTATATATATACATATATATATATATATATATATATATAGATGTGTGTGTGTGTGTGGGTGTGTGTGTGTGTGTGTGTGTGTGTGTGTATTGTCACTCTAAGCACCTTCTGTCTCCAAAATACTACTATTGAATGAATGAATATTGTACTGTCCTGAATTGTGCCAACTTCTTCTGCACGGATTGAGAGCTGAGCATTGTGACTGTGGCTAGTGTTCAGGCTCATGCCATGAACCACATTCAACCCCACTTCAGAAATCCTGCATCATCCTTTCTAAGTTTCTGTTCACTACAAACCTAATTTTGTCTAATCTAATTAGAAATCCCATAGAATTCCAGATAATGGACCTAAAATGGTATAATACTTATGATAATTATGATTTTTTGGTAGAGCACTTTTAAAAACAAAGTTTTACAAAGGGCTTTGACAATAATGTCTGATCTCATTTGTGTTTTTGGACTAATTACTGCACTATTTCATGGGGAGCTGTTCTCTCTACACATCCACAGTTTGGTCATAACATCCAGATCAAACAGAGAGCAGGGAGCTGATGATTTATCACTAACGCTGAACTTCTTCATAAACTGCGTCCAATAATTTCTTATAAAATATGATGGACTATCTCCAAACACAGCACAGCCACCATGCTGTGTGTGGTCCCCTGCACAAACCACGCTGCCCTGTGTCACAATAGGACGGTCAGATGTTGACCCTTACGCGGCTGTGATTCACTTACAGCCTGTGGTTACAGTAGGTCTACTGTTCACACCGGGACAGGGGGTGACATATAGATGGACACAAAGACACACTCACAGGGGGTTATTGTTGCCATCAACACTGTCTCCAGTTTTGCAGCAGGAGACAGCTTCATTATAAAAGCTTCTCCTGAAGTGATCCCAGAATAAAAGTCTGAGGAGAGGACGGTTTGTTGAGGCCCTGAGGACAATGGAGGTAAACAAAGAAACAGTATTGTAAAGGACATTAATGGACAGTGGGACACCTCTGCTCTCATGTTTTAGTTTTATAATTTGTTGCATCATTACATTAACTTGTAACAAGATAAAACTGTACAAACCTAAAAAATTGTAATTGATGTATTTTAGGGACTTTGGGGACATCTTCGGGGCTTAAGGTTTAGGTTTTTCTTTAGGAAGAAAAAATTTGATAATAATGTTAGTTGAAATAGCGTCAAACAAACACACCTTGACAATAAAAACTGATTAAGTCTTTTATACCTTAATCACACAAGACTGGACTTGATATTCTGCTCCACTGTCTCCAGGACTTTGATCAGCATTTATTAAGAACCAGAAAAGTATGCTATGTTGGCGTTAATGCTAAGTGTTAGAAGAAGTTCTGTTGTCATATTAGGTGGCTATGATTAGCTGCTAGCTAATTTGCTGTCTAAATGCAGTATGCAGACTAGAAGAGCTACATCCTCTATTAGATTTTTCTATTGTGGGCTGTGGCCCCAAAACTGAAACACAAGGCATGATCATGTAGGTTGACAATTAAACTTCATTTCAATTAAAAAGCAACTGATCTCAGGTGATGTTATGGAATAACACCAAAACAATGTAAAAATTAAGTAATGAAAATCAGACATTGCTTTTGAATTGTGGTTCAACAGAATGATTTTAAAAAACAAAATAATGAAACTGACCTTGACAAAAATGATGGTACCCATAACTTCACATTTTGTTGCACAACCTTTTGAGGCAATCACTGCAATCAGGCGATTTCTGTAACTCTCAGTGAGACTTCTTCACCTGTCCACAGGTATTCTGGCCCACTCCTCGTGAGCAAACTGCTCCAGCTGTCTCAGGTCTGAAGGGTGTCTTCTCCAGACTGCATGTTTCAGCTCCTTCCACAAATGTTTAATAGGATTTAGATCAGGGCTCATAGAAGGCCACTTCAGAATAGTCCAAGCTGTGTGTTTTGGTTCATTTTCCTGGTTCTGCTGATGAACATAACTGAGCCTCCTCCATGTTTTACAGTAGGTACAGTGCTCTTTTCTTTGTATGCTTCATTTTTGTGTCTGTGAACATAGAGCTGATGTGACTTACCAAAAAGCTCCAGTTTTGTCTCATCTGTCCAAAGGACATTCTCCCAGAAGCTTTGTGGCTTGTCAATATGCATTGTAGCAAATCCCAGTCTCATTTTTTATGATTTGCTTTCAACAGTGGTGTCCTTCTCGGTCGTCTTACATTAAGTCCACTCTGGCTCAAATAGTGACGGATGGTTTGATCTGATACTGATGTACCTTGACCTTGGAGTTCACCTCTAATCTCTTTTAAGTCGTTCTGGGCTCTTTGGTTACCATTCATATTATCCGTCTCTTCAATTTGTTTCATCAATTTTTTCTCTTGCAGCCACATCCAGGGAGGTTGGCTACAGTCCTGTGGGCCTTAAACTTCTGAATAATATGTGCAGCTGTAGTCACAGGAACATCAAGCTGCTTGGAGATGGTCTTATAACTTTTACCTTTAACATGCTTGTCTATAATTTTCTTTCTAATCTCCTGAGACAACTCTCTCCTTAGCTTTCCATGGTCCATGTTCAGTGTGGTACGCACCACAATACCAAACAGCACAGTGACTACTTTTCACCCTTTCATAGGCAGACTGACTGATTACAAGCTTGAAGACACCTGTGATGCTAATTACAGGACACACCTTAGTTTAACATGTCTCTATGGTCAAATCATTTTCAATCTTTTCTAGGGGTACCATCATTTTTGTCCAGACCAGTTTCATTATTTTGTTTTTTAAAATGATTCTGTTGAACCACAATTCAAAAGCAATGTCTGATTTTCATTAGTTAATCTTCAGTAAATTTTTATTTATCATTACTTTTGTCAGTTTCAAGTTGTTTCAGTGACCATTGTGGGTTTTTCTTTCTTTATTGGAAGGGTACCAACAATTTTGTCCATGTGTGTAATTGCAAGTATTTCCGTTTCTGGTCATGAAAACAAAAATAACCTGTAGCTTTGTTATGGCTAGTACCACTAAATTAGCACCCACTAATAAACTGAAAACAGCCTTATGAGTGATTTATTTGAACTATCATGACTTTAACAACTGAGGAATTATAAATCCAAACACATTGACAATGCATAAAACCAAGAGGACGAGTGTAAGAGGAGGGATTCCTCAGTGGTAATTTATGTAAACATAAATTAAGTGATGCTTCAGTAAAGGCTATGCTGTTTAAAGAGGTGTAAATAATGGCCTACATGCTGTTTAACGGTTTAGAGGATCAAAACTTTAAGTTCATGTTAAAATCTCTGTTTTTTTTTCCTGTAGATTTTATGGGATGCAGGCATATTTTGTTTTGAGAAGATGAAAATTAAAAAGCCTGTGCCGCAGCTCCACACAGTGGTCAGTGCTAGCCGACTATCTTTTTGTCCTCCAGCCCCCCACGCTGGTTACAGCAGTGAACATTTTAGCATCTATGTACAACCCAGTACCAAATTATTTACTGATCCATGGCCTGGTGGCTGGAGACCCATATACCAATGTTTTTGTCCATCTATCCATTTTGTTTTTTGGTTTGTTTTGGGGGTTTTCAGTTAGATGGTCAAACTGTTTCGAGTTCATGAGAATATAATCTGAGAGCAATCTGGGCAGGTTACATAAGGCTCTGTGTGTAGTAAACAGAGATATGATCATCTGCAAACTCAGGTAATACACATGCCTCCTGTTTATGTAGTTTTTATGACCTCCTCTGAACCATAAATCCATGTAATGAAAAAGGCTCTCCTTCAGGAGGGAAAAGGAAATACGACTTTTGCTTAAGCTGCTGCTTGTAGACACAATTAACGCCAAACCAACCATGTGTTCCTAGATAAAGGCTCATGTAGACTCAAAAGCTCCAAGTTTTTCTTTCACAGCCCACAAATTGTGCTGTCTTGTTCCCAGCAGCAGTCAGTGGCTGTTTTTAAAGAAAAAACAGCTCTAATAGGCTTACAGCTGGCATTAAAGAGAGTACAAAGTTTGTAACAAGCTGGTGAGCAAAGCAGAGCAATTAGCTGCTGAAAGATATTTTTCTTATAGTTTGGTTGTATGAGGCTGAAAACTGGACTCTGACTCTGAAGGTGCAAGAAACAAGGCTGCAGATGTTGTCATGCCATTATATCTTGAGGAAATGATATGGTTATTGACTTGGTTTGGAGTCTGTATAGTGCTTCTTTGGTCACCTGACTATTCAGATGGGCTTTCACACCACAGGTCACGCTTATGCCAGGGTCAGACTACACAATTTGTGCATGATCATGACCCAACTAGGTAGTTAAAGGGGTTCAGGACCCATCAGCCACCAAACTGGTCTTATGACTGACAACAACAGACCGCTCTGGGATGCCTAACTTTGATTTTGGTCCTGCCTCCCGTGATTTGCCCTCCACATCAGTGACAATGACAAGTGAGGAACTCTGCATGTGTGACAATCATGGATGTAAACAAACCAAGGTTGGTGCCTTGAGAGCTTAATTTGGCACACCAGATGGACTGTTCAATATGTTTCACTAGTCTATCTGGGAAAGAGCCCATAGAAAGTGTTTGTGGAGGGCAGAGCTTGTCAAAAACATATCCTGCATATGATTGAACAATCGTTCTGTCAATCAACATGTATTACAGGCCAAAAATGTCGTAGGCAGGAGTTACTGTGCTGCTGCACCTGAGCCACTTTGTAAAACAAAGTCTCATCAAAACATGTCAGAAATGGAGCTAAAATATCCTTACTATAGAGATACTTGTAGTGTTGATATTTGTTTTTCTTTTAATATGGAAATGTGGTCCAAATCTGATAAAACTTTTACCAAAGCTGTTAACATCTATGCTAATCGCTGTATGAGCAGTCACTTACTGCTGTTGTCTTGTTTTTAGCTCGTTCCTCTTCTGCTCTAAAGGACTCTGATTGGACCGTCCCACTTTGGACACTCAGTATCAATGTAGATTGGAGTTTGGCAAGATGGATCTGCCTGATTAGAGACATGGAATCAGGCAGGATACAACTTTTAACTATCTGACCGTTGAGCAATAAAAAAAATCTCCCCCTAGTGACCAAAACTGTTAATCCCCGCTTTTTAACAAAGAGGCTTTTTAACAAGACACAGAGCGTCGTAGATGTGTCAGGCACAACGTACTTTCATGATACAACAATCTCAAAACAGGATCCACATAGATGATGATTAACATTGGCCGTATTTCTGATATGGCCCGGCAGCGTCAACTGCAGTAGCCCAATTCACACTGTCCTTTCAAGGCGTATAGCAGGGGTGTCCAAACTATGGCCCGAGGGGCCAAATGCAGCCCGCTGCCAATTTTGAATTGGCCCCTGAAACAGCTGAATGAATAAAGACTGTTTGATTACAGCAGCAAATACCATCAATCATGCACATTTTCTGTCATATTTGCTTTGTCACAAGGTCTCATCTACAAAGTATATTGCAATATTCATCTTCAAGCACCAACATTCTTGCAGATTACTCTTGGTTTTTGTCTGACAGTGAAGATAAACTGTCAGTGTCTCCCATCTCTGCTGTTAAGAAGGTCATTTTTTCCCTGACTAGATGTGAATCCAGTGTTAGCCAGGGCTTACAAGGGTCCCTTGACGGGTGATAACCCACCCTTAAACCCTAAAACTTAAATACACTTAAAATGAGGTGCAGCAAGTAGCTCAGCTGTCCATGTATTCTTCCTTATGCAGCCCTCGATGTAAAAAGTTTGGACACCCCTGGCGTATAGTATTTTGCTGCTGTGATGTTTTGCCTACACTGTTAGCATCTTAGAGATGGAATAGGGGTAACGAGTGATCCCCTCCATTTGTTCTGTCTCCAGAGGTCATAACAGAGGTGTGACATTAGAGAGGGAGGCACTAGGGCTCAGCGGGAGACAGGAGACTGTGAATGAGTGGGTCCACCTTTGTTTGTATGTGTGGGCACGCATCTAAGTTGTATTGCAATGTGAACTGGGGCACAGACGCTATGGCCACACAGGTTTCATGTGAATGTCTTGTGAATGTCTTGAGGTGTAAATATGGCAGAACCTCATTGCAGCACTTTTGTGTAGAGGCACTGTGAACTGGGCTTCTGTTTTCTTAAGGTGCTCCATACTCCATCCTTTTTGGCAGTAATGCAGCCTGAATGCTGGTCGCCACTTGCGAAAATAAACAAAGAAGTCAGTGTCTGCTTGCTTGTTATGCCCACCTACTTTAGTCAGAGTATTGTTTGGATTGCCTGGGAGAAAAAAATTAGAGAAAATTGAGCTGAGGGAGTGAAAGTGGATCCACTCAAGGTGACATTTTTGGTTAAAAATGTTAGAGGACATCAATCATGTGGAAATGGTCAGAATATCTCAAAGACAGCGTTAGGCAGATGAAGTCATTCAGCAAAATACAAGGTGACATTTCATTTTGGGAGACAAAAGAGATTTGTGGGAATCACCACAAACATTTTTATCCGTCATTTTTGATTTTCCTTTTCTGATTTCAGTTAAACATAATCCAAATGACAGCATTCACATATTTACACAGCTTCATCATCAACAACCTCCATGTGAAGAGCAGTGTTACAGTTACACACACACAGACCGTTCAGGTACTCTTGCCTTGCGTGCGTGGTTAGTGTGATGCAGTCGGCTCTGAGTGACAAATGGAGTGATTCTTCTTCATAGCCAACTATGGTGATCTTTTTTACATAGGTTAAATGACCTCCTCTGCAATGTAGAGTGCAAAACAGAGAGGGTTTACTTTACGCATATGTCTGCATGAGTATGATGGCACACTGGATCGTCCCTCTTTTTCCAGTGCATTACAATGACAGACAGCCTCCAAATCTTTCCGTCATTCATCAAAAAATTCAGTCAGTGACGGAAAATATTTGGTTAATGCGGCCCCTGTTTCTCGCCACAATGACCACAGGCCTCTGTGCGTAACTCTGTGCCTATTTTGCGCCTGCCTTTCAAATGTGCTAAATATAGACGCAAAAACACCACGCTCAATCAGTTTCGGGTTTGGTAAATCACATTGCGGGTGCTAAATGATCACATTTGCATCTACTCCTCCCAGTATTTTGTGCGTACATATGTATTCTACATATTTATGAATGCAAATACGCTAAATGGACTGCACGGGCTGTTTTGCTCATTTGACAGACACAATCTTCGCTGCACCCTGTTAGTAGATCAGCTTTGCGCGCGCGCGCTATCAAGTTTGCACATGCTTTTATTCACTCAAACCTTTAGTAGATCGGGCCCTAAGTGTATGAAAATGCACCCTGCAAGTTTGGGTCAAAGTAGTAGCTCATTTGCTCTTAGCAGTGCTAGCATAAGCACTTCTGCAGAAGTGCTACCAAAACATCATTTAATCCTGTAATCATTGAAAACCATTACCCCAAATGAAAACCAGCCAAAGAGAAGCAAGACCATTTCTAGGGTTTTGCCTGATCACACTGCTAAAAACATCACAGCTTAAGACTGAATTTTGGTACCATGCATTTTGTTTACAGTCACAGTGTATTGTTTAATAGTACCTGCTCAACATAGGCAGGTTTTTCATGTCACTATTGTTTTCTTTGGCCTGTGGGGGCCATTTAATGAAAATGAGTAATAACAACATTTAATACTAAATATAATGAGTGAATCTTATTTGATTTGCTGAACTTTATTGTACAGTTTAGCTAACTAAACCTTATTTTTTAAGGTTTCAGTCAAAATATTCTTTGAATTGGCATCAACAATGAAAAAAGATGTATTGTGATAAATATCAATACTGATTTTAATGGGAAAATATATGGCGATCCCATTTTTTTGCCATATCGCCCTACCCTACATTCATCCCAACACTATTTTTTTCAGTTTACCTGAAATGTCTCTCTTCTCTCTTTACAGAGGAGGAAGAGCTAATCACTATCACTTAAGCTAATGTATTTACAGTTGACATGAACTTCATGAGGCTGCATGGTGGTGCAGCAGGTAGTGCACTTGCCTCACAGCAAGAAGGTTGCCAATTCGATCCCCGTGTTGGTCAGGGCCTTTCTGTGTGGAGTTTGCACGTTCTCCCCATGCATGCGTGGGTTCTCTTCGGGCACTCCAGCTTCCCCCCACAGACCAAAATATGTTCATTGGGTTAACTGGTGACTTCGGATTGCCCTTAGTAGGGTGTGCGAGTGAATGGTTGTCTGTCTCTCTCTGTGGCCCTGTGATTGGCTGGCACATAGTCCAGGGTGTACCCCAACTCTCGCCCAATGTCTGCTGGGTTAGGCTCCAGCCCTCCACAACCCCAAAAGGGACAAGCTGGACAGATGAAGATGGATGAACTTCATGGATCCCTACTTAAAAAAAAAACAAAGACATATCTGGAAAATGTGAAAATGCTACATGAATTCAAGCTCTGGATGGTTTACTTTTGTTTCTTTCATTTTGCTTTGGATGTCAACACACACTCTGTCATTGAATCCTCCATTATTGTTTTTGTGTGTATCACTGTGTGCAAATTTTCACTCAAAATGGTTGAACAATTTCATCTAAAACTGAATTAGCTGCATCACAAACCAAAACAACACCAGCTGTTTGATCTGTATTTTTTATCTTTCTGTGCTGGTTTCTGTGAAACAGCACTGTCACCACCATTCATCCTTCAGGGAGAGTGTGTGTGTGTGTGTTTGCTGTGTGTGGGTGTGTGTGCGTGTGTGTGTGGGGGTGTGCGGGTGTGTGTGTGTTTGCTGTGTGTGTGTGTTTGCTGTGTGTGTGTCTGCCCTGCGAGTTAAACAAGCAAAGCCGTATTTTTAGTCCATATGAACTACTGGAGCAGAGAGTAATGTCACCTCAGGCTCAGGGTCAGATTTATCACAGATAAACCCAACACACACACACGGCACAGACAGACGTGTGTGTGTGTCTTTCTCTCTACAGCAGCAAGGGAAAAATGAGAGGTATGAGGAAATGAAAAATAAAGCAGAAAGACATGGAAGGATGTTTTTTTTACTTAGTGTGTGTCTTGAAGTCATTTTGAAAAACAATGATGCAAACAGGATGTTCCTATTTTCAGTCAAGCAGAGCGCCCTATCTCCATTTTAACTATATGCAGAACATTCAGGATAAATAACCCTCCTGTGTTGTAATTCTGCACATGTGTAGTATACAGCCTAGCTCAATTATGTAACAATTTCTGGATGTGGTGTCTGGTTTGCAGGATTTTTGTTGTGAATAAATGTTCTGTAAGCGGTGCTGAATTTTAACCTTGCCGTGCATGGTGTCAGTAATCAGTCAGATCCATTTTGCAAAACTCCAAAACAAATGAGCTTGGTCTGCAGATGCACGGCCTAATCAGTGTCCTTTAAAACAGGAAGAGGCAGAAACTACCAGGATGATGACAGTGAGATGTGACTGCTCAAACAGAGCAGGCGGCAACCTCCGTGGCTGAAAATGGAGGCCCATGCAGAAGTGTCAAAACCTGTAGTATCCAGAGTGACCACTTGAGGCTGGCTGCAGAAACCTGACATTTATGTGATTGTGTGAAGGGAAAGTTGTTTTTGCAGCCTAAATTAACATCTTTATAGCCTGGTTCAAAAAATATCATTTTAAATATGTAATACATTTATGTTCTCTCTCTGCACAGGGTTGAATTGTGTTATATGAAGCCTGTTTTTCTTTTATTGATGATTTATTGTGGCTATCTGGTTTTGGAAACATGGAGTCTCTGTTGGTCAGACAGCCTCACCATGGCCCCTCTGTATGTGAGTATGTTGAGCTTGAGTTCAGATGAGAAGACATGTACAGTATGCCAGCATCCACTGCAAGGTCTCCACAACATTTCAGCATTTGGCTGATGTCAATTTTTTTACACGCTATGGTACATAAATTAGCAAAAATGCTAACAGCTTCAGTCGATGTTGCATCAGATCTGGACAGCATTTCTTTATTAAATGAAAACCGAATAATAGCATTGAAGGCATTTCACTCCACTTCCAACATGTTTGGTAAGAGTTTGCTGCATGAATTGGCTCACATTTTGTTCTTTACACTGCAGCTGTTGCACCAATCTACTACAATGGATCATCCAATCACCTGCTGGATGTGTTTTTGAAAGGTTCTGTCCTCCCCAAACACTTTTTATGGGCTGTTTCCCAAGTGGATGACTGAAATATATTCTGTATATTTTAAACTGTGGGTCTGGCACGTCAGGTTAGCTACATTTTATTTTCATAACCAACACAAATGGCAACAGTTTTTATTAACAATAGGGCTTGAATACTGAGAACCAGACATTCAGCAGGAAACAGTGATCTATTAACAGTGTAGGCTGGTGCAATATCAAATTAAATTATCATGAATGGAAACATACACTCACCACTGTACTAGGTGCCCCTACTCGTACCAGGTTGGACCCCTTTTTTCCCTCAGAACTGCTTTTATTCTTGATTCAACAATTCCTCAGAATGTCCATACTGACTTGATAGCACAACACAATCACTGCAGATTTGTCGGCTTCACATCCATGATGGGAATATCCTGTTACTATTGATCAATCAATCAATCTGTGTTTGTATAGCATCCAGTCATAATAAATGTTATCTCAATGCACTTTACAGAAGAGCAGGTCAATGCCATCCTTTTCTTAAAAGAAATTTTTTACTTGTATTTATTTTTGTTTTTTAATTATTTCTTTAAAATTTATTTGTGATTTCTATTCCAAACCTAACATAAACCCACCATGAGCACAGCACTGTGCCACAACTTGCAACAGTTACACAGAGCCAAAGTCATGTTGAACATGAACATCCACTAAAGCCATGTTGGAGGGACAAAGGGACAAAAAAATACAATAGAGATACATTTCTTGATGCCCAGACCATAAACTTGTCCTCACCATGTTTGTCTCCATTGAACTGAATTGTATTAGAGTTTAGCCCCTTGAGATCTTGTTTGCAAGCGGGTCCCCCTCTCTATGTGGTTGCAAGGGTAGTTATTATGGTGGTGTAATCACCAACTACCACAGATACAGAGATTGTTCTAATATTAGCATTAACAGTTCTACTTTTTATAAGGTGGAGAGGGCTGATGGTAAGTATTGGAGCAGCATTTAGCTGAACTGCAATCAAATTGGGTTTAATTGATTGGAAGATGAGAATTTATGTTGAATGATGTTTCTGTTGATGGTTGATCTTGGGTAAAGCAGCAATCAAGCAGGTCCACAGCAGCAGCTCATCCATGTTGGTAGTCACAGCTATTTGCAGAAATGAATCCTGCTGATTTCTGTTTTTACACGGTAATTATCATTGTAAAGCTATGTTTTTGGATGCCTAAGTGTTTATTTAATTCTAAATTGCTCTGGTGATGCTAAAAAAAGTTAAATGAACTTTCACTTGTACAGTGCTCTTCTTGTCTTTCTTACTCAAATTGGATTTACACTACAGGTCACATTCACACTCAGGTTCACTTACTGATGATCAGTATCAGCTAACACATCCACAAGCTTTCACACCTTTTGCCACGCAACCAACGCAGCAGCGGGAGTAATTTGGGGTTGTGCCTTGCCCAAGGGCACATCCACATGTGACAGTCGGAACTGGGCTTGAACCCACAACTTCCTAAAGCCACATTCACACTGTCACCTGGGTGGCCTGGGCGACCACTCTCCATGCAAAGTCAATGTACAGCCATGATCAGGCGCTACCAGATCTCATGCGATGCCAAGGACATGATCTGGACGTCTTGGTTGCATCTTAGGAGACAAATGGCGGCTACCTTGTCCCTGCAGATGGGCACTCTTGGGGTCGCTTTGGACGTGCGACGAGGTCACGGCGCTTGGTCACCAAAGTTGGTCCACGGAGTGACAATCCATGTCTGTGTGGGAAACATTAGTTAGTGAGTACATTAGTTCCGCCTAGACGGACCACAGAGAACTCACAGATGATGCTGCTGCAGGGCCATCAGCTGCAGTGTTTTGTGGTTGGTAGGTGAGTAAAAAGGATTCAGTTGGAATAATGTCAGCTAATACATCCTGTTATATGATATGATACGATCGTGGTGAAACTAGAGAAGGCGTGACATCACTGAGTGACCGTGATGGTGACAAAATTAGGTGTTTATGGACAGGCGACGCGACTTAGTTGGACGACGTGATCTAAGTCGCCCAATTCACATTCGGTGTGAACGCATCTTTATAGTGAAGCGCATCTATAGACTTAGCCTCCATATCAGTCTTGATTTGGTTACTCGTCGAGTTTTTGCAAATCAGTGAACCGGCTGTCAAAGACATAACCTGCTTCCACATTACCTTAGGGTGGTGGTGGTGCATCAGTGACATCCTTGTTGCTAGCAGAGCTGGGTAGGGTCTCTGTTTACTTTGAGCCTAAATTTTGTGCATATAAACACTGAAAGAGGTAAAACTCATTTATTGAGGATAAGACATGAATGGGGCTTATCCCTTTGTACCAGCCTTGTTTTTGTCACACCCTCCTCCTTTTGTTTCATCTGGACTATAAGGATAAACACAGATTACATTTCTCATGATGTGCAAATCAGCTTCCCGTATTTCCATTTAATTTAGCTGCTCTCTGCACGTCTTCCTATGTCCCTCCCCTCTTACTCTCCCAGAGATCACAGCTTGAGTTGACAGGCCGTCTGTCTGTCAGGATAAGACACTGTTATGCCCGCTTTCACTGGACAAACACAGTGGTCTCAATCACCCTTTGAGGGCTAATGGCTCGCCCTGACACTGAGCCAGAGCTGCTTGCTTCACTCTCCTCTTAGGGTCATTCGCTTTTAACAAACTGGACCGAGGAAGAAATGAAAGGGAGAGGAATATATCCGCCTGGAGGTCTGCAACTCAGCGTGTGCTCTTGTGTACTCAGAGCCCAGCGTGACTCACAGTTGTGTGTCTCCATGCTTGCGCTTTAAGTCCTCCACAGATATATGAATGTGTGTTGTGTCTTCTGATGACTCTGCCCGCTGACCTGTATAAAACTGTGAAGCCTCTCTAAACAATCAGCTGGCCCCATTTTAAACGAGTACACATCAGAGGACTTGTGTTTATTCATTTGACCAGAGCTGACATGGGTCAGTGGAGTACAGACAGACAGATTTTTGCGGGATCAAACACACCCTTCCTCTGTCCTCCGGAGGCAAAAACCACTGAACTGATCCAGGACAATATTTGGTTTGCACAGGCAAGTTCATGTATTTGTCTCTTCCTCCCACCGCAGCAGCTTACAAGGTCTGCACTGATTTACATAACTAGATGACTGCAGTCTTTATGCAAAATTGTTATCAGTGCAATGATGTATGATATGAAAAATATGAAAAATATGTTTTCTGTTAGCATGTAGCATAGCAGAGATACTTTAAACTGGGGTGCAAATTTAACCTGACACACCAGGTAGACAGTTCAGTGAACATCGCTGTTGAATGGAAACAAAGTCCTAAACTAGAACTTGAAAACTAGAAAAATCTCCTATCTCCATTTTTATGACTTTCATTTTTGTTCATAAAGCAGTGTTAATGGTCACCTTCAATGCTGTTAAGTGGGTTTACTGGTATACTCAGACCACCCTTTTAGACACCAAGAACCATGTCACATCTTAGGTCACATAAGCCACTTTTCTTCTCAAATATGGTGCACGATTTGAACATTGGCAGTCCGCCTTGGCCATGTTTACATGCCTAAATGCACTGAGCTGCTGGCATGTGATTGGCTGATTAGCTATTTGTGTTAAACTGGTGTATCTAATAAAGTGGCAGGTGAGAGTATTTCAGGGTTCCTAGAATCATCTGTCCATGTGACTGAGGAATTGCAGAGATATTCTCAAGTGTATGTGCATAAAATCTGGTTTGGTCAAGATTATGCTAAAATATTTTTTACCCCGCTGTATTTAAAATCTCTAACAAGGGCCAACCTTCAATTTCGTAATTTCCATGTTCATTCCCATTTATTTGAGTTTATTCCCTTGAATTCCAGTAGATTCCCATCCAAAGTTTCTATCGTTGAAAATTCCCAGAATTTTGCAAACCCAGTCACCTTTGACTACCAACAGTGTTTCCTTCTCTTTTAAGATCAACAACACTGATGAACAAAAACTGCACTCCATAAGGTTTCTTTACCAAACAACAAACTCATGCCTTTGTTTCATGGATGTGGATGATTCCCGCTATGAGGTGAAAAAGCACCTACATGTGGACTTCCTGGTTTCTAATTGGCTACACGCGTCTCTAGCTCTTATATCACTGTATCACAAAACCCCTGAGCTTTTGCTTTTGTTTCACTGACTGAAAACTTTTGGGAAACATTTTCAAATCATGCATCATTCTGTTGCACAAATTCACATTTTGCCCCACCATGAGAATTTTAACGCTTGACCGATTTCAAAAGCACTTAATGCTGCTGAAGGTGCTCTTAACTGCTGTTGCTAAGGGGTCAAGACGGGGTCAATAGGATCAGACTGTACACTTCAACACACACTGTTACTACGTCTTAGGTTTGTCTCTGTCTTTGCCATACTTTAAAATGTCTGCACAGATCTTACACAACATAGAAAACCTCAGGCAAACATCTGAAATGCAGCATGGCTGCTGCCAAGACTCTGAAATACTGAGTTCATGAATCCAAGGGCCTTAAATATCAACCCAAATCTATTTAAAATGTTGCCTTTGGACAAAAAAGCTGTAAAATGTCAAAACATTTACAAAGTCATGATGCTGGAATGATGGGATGAACCCTAAAAGACATGTTATATGTAACTGAATCTGAATATGCTGCAGATTTCTGCAGGAAAAATAAAGTTTATCCTCTTTGCTGCCAAATCATTGGGTCTCTCAAACTAAGACCGAGTTTGATTTTAATCTAATCTTTTATAAAGCTTGCTGACATAACGTGTGTATATAATTTTTACAATAAAATCAATATATTGAATTTTTATTCATCTTACTGTGATGTTTGATTGCTGCTGACCAAGTGACTGCAGATGTAAATAAGACTTGAGCTGGTTAGGGACAGGTAACTTTGTTTATCAAGAGGGCAACATAGATATTACTGTCACTTTAAGAGGGACAAATTGTTACAAATAACAGGTTACTATCAATGAGACAATAACAATATCTGTAATTTAACAAAACCAAAAATAGCCAGCATTTATTAGAATCTTTATTTACATGTTAAAGCTCAAAACCAAAAAGTTATGAGAAATTTATGAGATAAACACAGAAAAGTCATTGAAGATACTGTTTAATGCAATAAACTAGTATATACTCAATTAATCTATTGTACTCTATATTACCAGTCAAGTATCATTAAAATAGAAAATATATTTTTTACAAATGTAACCTGACCAAGGTGGCAGTAACAGATATCTTTATTTTTCATTTGAGTTCTCATTTTTTTTTAGTTTACTAAAAATGCTTCATAAAAGACATTTTCAGTGAAAGTTTTGGCAAATAATATCTAATTATTTCTTGAAAGGAATAAAATATGCATTTTTGGAAATTTGAATTTAACTGTCAGGCTTGAAACAGTAAAAGTAAATCAGTAAAACAGGCTTGTAATCTTGTTTCCGTAACTTTGTAATATCTCGAATGTACAGAAAAAGAGTTTATGTTATTTCTTATTTTCTATTCTTATTTTATTCTTATTGCACTGCATGTCTACATCTGTAGAGTGTGTTTAACAGTGTGTACATTTTTTCTATGTCACACTTGCTTTGGCAATGTAAATGTCATGCCATATTTGTCATGCCAATAAGGCTTTTTCGAATTGAACTGGATTGAATTGAAAGGGAGGGCCACATATAGCCCTGGGCTGCCAGTTGCCCATCTTTACTTTGGAACAATGCATCAAATGTCAACATTAATGTTTAATATTGCACAGAGGGGGTGAGCATATATGGTCCCTCCTCTCATGCCCACTGGAGTCATGACAGCTGATGTCTGTCAGCTGCAGCTGGCGAAGCTGTAGTTTTCAGGCCAGGTGTGTGTGTGTGTGTGTGTGTGTTCACTTGGTGTTTTGGCTGTGTCTCAATGCTGTCACACTTCTACCTTTCTTCAAAACCATTACATCAATAAAGACCATACAGGATTTTATTCTTCACTCGGTTTAAATGTCTAAGATTATAGTAAAGCCACGTGTTCAACAGTAAATCTGGAAACTGAATATTAAGAAATAAACAAAATCTCCTGACAAGTGACTTTAGTCATGCTCAGAATAAAAACATCCTGTAATCAAATTCTACTGCCTCTTATTTCTTCAAATACGTGTGTGTGTGTGTGTGCGTGTGTGTGTGTGTGTGTGTGTTGGGGGTTTCATGACTTCAGAATTTTTAAAGTCAACTTTTATGTGACAAAAGTTAAGTCAACTTCAACCAGTCACTGTTGATATCATGAATGAAACCAAGAGCTAGAAACAATATGTATTTCCAAAATAAAGAGTATTTGCTGCTGGCAGCAGCCATTTTATACACATTTTTATAACTGAGCACAAATAAAACAAGATACAGATAGAGCAACTTGAATTTTTCCCTAATTCCTTCTGAATAGACTTGTTTGGTCCATGACAGGAAAGTGCTCTGACCTGCCCACCCCTAATGGCTGTCATGAGATCCCCCACAATTACATGGTAAACATGTAACCCTTAACATTCATATTTTATAGGATATAAAAGAAAATATTGCTTAGCAAGTAAAATGTCACAATGTGCAGAAATCGGACACAAAAACAACAATAAAAAAAATTCTTGTTTTCACTCCTTGGGCTCTAATTTTGTAGACCAGGCGCAGGCGGGGCGCACCTGCCCTGCGCTGCGCCTGCACCGCGCCAACAGGGTATGTCCAGGGCATTTTCCAAGTTTCATGCATGGCGCAGTCTGGCGCAGAGAGGCGCACCCCCGCCTCTGTCCCTCCCAGCGGTGCAAGTAGCAGAGAGGGAGGGGAGGAGGCGTGAGTGGGTTTAACACAGCCGAGTGTAATCTTCACCAATCAAATGAACGCCTCTCCTTGCCTTTAAATGCGCCGCAGTGCGAGGCGCAGTGACAATTTCACCTCGGTGGCGAATAAGGTCAGAGCCACTGTAACTTTTGCAGCAACTGGGAGAGCGCAGGGGCCACCGGGCAGCGCAACGGAGCCACGATGCGTGTCACCGTGTGGACCACCTCGCAGGACAGATATAATCTGTCCCTGTCTCATGAGTACAAAATTAAGTGATAATTACATTTAAACACAGCAGCAGGCTAATCCATTCATCATGCTTGTGATCCACCTGCATTCCTGGTCTGTCATCGCTAAATAGCAGAACCTTTGGTGAAAATATATCTCCTCCTCATCCTCCTTGCAATAATGTACTCCATCTTTTCAGATCACGTTAAGAATAAAGATTAAAACAGAGAAATATGGGTAATCACAGGTAAATTCTTAAGACACAGAGTGACTTACATTTATTCAGCGAGCGTCTCTCTCTTTTTCTTTTCATTTGAATTTCATGAGTTGACAAAAGCCGGATACTCCGTATCGGATGATGTGGCTGTTTGTGGTTGGCTGAGAGATGTGAACTCATTAGTTATGACAAATGTCTCTGATCTGACATCAGATGTGACAGAACAATTAATATAGATACAAATGTATATGCTGGTTCAGACGGTTACATTAAATAGTGGTTGCTGTGATTGTTTATTTCATTGAAATGTGCCTGACACTGTGGATACCTGCCTGTGAGGTTTTGGTGACGTGTGCGCACTGTGCGCCTGTCAGCCAAATTACCACTGCACGGGGTGGGCCGAGAATAGACCAGGTTGGAGCTGGCGGGCTTTCAGCGCACCTTCCGTGCGTTTTTTTGGCACAAAATTGTCACTGCGCCAAGCTGAATCTTTTGACACCTCCCCCTGGTGCGCCGTCACACCCATCTCGGCGCAGCCAGTCTACCAAATTGCCAAATTGGCTGTGCACGGCTGTGCGCCGGACAAAATTACCACTGCGCGGGGTGCGCCAGGCTGCGCCACCCTGAGTTGCGCCAGGAAATTAGAGCCCCTTGTGGCTAGAAGTTGGCTGGCATTTGGCTGTGAGGGGAAATTGAAGCGGCTGTTTTGTATAACTTGGTTAGAACAGTATTTGCACCTCTAAAGTGTGTGCAGCAGCATATTGATCTACTCACTGTTATCAACCTTCTCAGTCTCAGATTTTCATTTATGATGCTGGATCACAAGGTAGAAGACAGTGGCATCAGCAGGAGCTGGATAAAGGCTTGTTCTCTATCATGGGATGGAATATAACCATCTATGTCAACACCTAAGTGTAAGTGTGTATATATCTATATATATGTGTGTGTGTGTGTGTGTGTGTGTGTTTGTGTATAAACATGATTGTAATTATTTTTATTTTATTTATTTATTTATTTATTACTGATCATATTTCTTACACAGATTGAAAAAACTCAAAAATGTGTTTGAGTGTGAAAGGATTAAAGATTTAACTTTTTTTTTCTTTCTTATTGTTTGTGTTTGTTGCTACTTTTTGTACGTCCGCCAAGGAGGAATTGTTTATCCCATTGTTTATCAGTTTATGAACAGGACAACTACAAGAGCTAAAAAAGTTAGAAACAGATTTGGATGAAATTGTCGGGGAATGTTGGTCATAGCAACAGTGACAACGATCAGATTTTGATGGCGATCCCAATCCAGATGTAACTTCAGGATTTTTTTCTAGGATTTGTAAACAGTGCAAGTTCGGGCAGTTTACACATTTTTGACAATAACTGGTGCTTTCAGAGCACTTCTGGTTCGTTGTTGTGGTTATTTTTCTTTTCCATGCCACATGCCTTTCCTCATTGATCAGATATTTAACTCCAATCCCAGATCAATCCAGCATCCTCCATCCTTAGGCATATTTGTGTTTGCTAGTTTGTGAAAAGGATAACTCAAAAAATTATGAACAGTTAGGAAATTTTCAGGAAATGTTGGTCATGGCACAATGATGAAGCACTCTTGGAGCACTTTTTGTATTAGTCATGTGTTTGCTAAAGGTCTTACACATCTAATTCAGGTTACGGTGTCAGCTGTGTAAATCTGTTTATTTAAAGAGCATGAAGAAAACTGGAGGTTCTCCCCAATCTGCTCTGCTGGGCCACTGAGGAAAACTGTTGTCATGAAGACTTCCTCCTGAACCAAAGGCACGGAAATACTCGGGATTTTAGCCAGCATGGAGCTATTGATTACCCTCTGCAGAGTAAAGCCTCTTTCCTCCTGCATTCATAACCTTTTAATCAGCTTTGTATCTCATCACATTTGTTACAGCTAACACTTTATAGACCGTCATTAATGATTTTCTGAATTATTTTTTAATTATTCCAAACACATCAGTTATTAATTGTATAAACTAATATAAAATATCAGTTTACTATATTTGTGCCAATGTCACAATAACAAAAATGAACCAGTAGAAATATGTCAATTTCAATTACTGCCGCTAACTTGTTCTGTGCACCTTTACTTTTAAGTCAGGTAATGTTTTGTGTAATTATAAAAGCTGTGGGAGAAAAGAAGTCACAACAACAGCGTGGGGTAATCACAGGCTACAAACAGTTACCCATCCCAGTATAGAGTGGTGCAGGAATGAGTCCCAAATGTGGAAGTGAGTTAGCCTTTTGCACTTCCTTGTTCTAGACCCCAAAAGTAAATGGGATTTAGATACTGGTTTTGGATGAATGCCTGAAATAAGGTTTGTGATGGAGACACCCCATAAGATTTTAATGTTTAATCTGAAATATTGAAATGCATCTGATAATGCCTGCTTTTGAATATTGCAAAAGCAGGCAAAAGCATTATTGTGGTTTAAAATAACAGTTACTAACAAACTGCTAATAAGAACAACAAAAATGGCCAGGAGACTCTCATGCAAGCAGATTATTTGTTTGTTTTTTTAATGTTTAGTAAATGTTTCCCATATTTTACAATAATAATTAAACGAAAATGCTAAAGTAATACAGTGAATACATGAGAAAAATACATAAAATTAAAACTGAAAAGGTTGATAGACAACTATTAACATTGAAAAGCAGTAAAGAAATACAGTAGGAGCACACACTCGGACACTTAGAGCCTTTGCATGCCCTCAGGTTTAATTATTAAAGTCAGTTGCATTAAAAAATGTTTTACAAAACAAATCAGGAAAAGAAAAGGTACTCTGTGACTACATAATAAAAGTAGTATTCAAATAAAATGAGATACATTAATAAAATAAAAGCAAGATTTAAGAGTACATTATCATGCATGTAGTAATATTTTAACTACAGAGATGTCTTCTATTACAGATATCTATAATTCTTTTCCATCTTTGCCTTTCAAATAAGACCAGTCCCTATCCCCCCGATACTGAATAAATGGATCCCAAAGACTATGGAATTCTTATTTGATTTGTAATAATCAATATTCAATACACTATTGCAACAACCATGAGGACCAACATGACCAGGTTATTGGATTAAGAGAAAACTCTCAAACAAGAGGTCAAAACAAGATGTTACACATTGGAAACAATGTTGTTACCTCTAAGTTGAACCATCGCGTTGTTGTTCACAATAGCTTGACAACAGCTTTTCACTCTTGCAGATTACACTTAAGCTTAAAAAAATCAAGAAAACTAGGTTTTTGTTAAGATTTTTACTCCATAGCTTATTTTAGCAATCATCCAAAACACAGTAGTAGGCTTACGGTGGAGGGAACCAGCACGATGCTTACTTCCGTGTTGGTCTGCAGAAATATCCCTGTCATCTCTGCACCGCTCTATGTGTAAATGGAGTGGTAAATTAATGCGGTTTATTTCAACTCTAAAATGTTTTCTCATTTTTCTGTATGAGACAAAAAGGCAAAACAGAGACAAATTAACAAAAGCACTATAGACAGCCTGTAATGTGTCTTGGGATTAAGATGGCAAAGTGATTACTGTGGGGTATATTAGAAAAACTACCCAGAGATCACAGGGTCCTCATGGGAAATATATTTGAACATCAGGAACTGTCGATCATGTTTGTTTATCCAAAGCAGACTGTCCTCAGGTTGCCTTGGTGATGCTGATAACTGCTTTAGTGATCATTTTTACAGCTGTTTCAGTTAGCTGCAGACACTGCAGACAGGAGCTGAAAAACTCAAGATGCTTTGGGCCTTGTTGTCTTGTCCATAACAATGCTTTTTCATGCTAGGAGAAACACTAAAGGTGCTTTCACACCTACCACATTTGGTCTGGCCCAAACAAACTCTGGTTCACTTTTGTGGAAAGTTTGGTTCATTAGGGTTCGTGTGAAAGCTCACGCAAACTCTTGTGCAGACCAAAGAACCAAACTCTCATCTGCCAAAAAACAGGGATCTTGGTTTACTTCTAAGCAGACCAGAATTCAGTTCAGGAGGGGTGTGAAAGTCATTGAACCAAACAAGGCAAACAAACCAAAGGGAGAGAAATGCCAGTTGCACATTTCTGGATCATAATGCATCGATGGGCCAGATGGCAGGAACTAATGTTGTGTGTAATTACGAAACATTTGACAGGCTTTGGTCCATCTGACTAGGTGCCATTTGAAAGGAAACCAAACCAAGACAAAAATGAAACAATGTTGTAACGTCACCCTCAAGCTGAGTCTGCCCAATTTTATGTGTGAAAGCGACCTAAAGGGCTTATAAAACTCAAGAAAGCATGATGCGACATCTTAAAATTCTTTGGAATTGGAAAATGGCGAGTGACTGTCTGTTAGCTGCTTGTCCTGCTGTCGCCTGCTTCTCTGTTCAGTTCTTCTTTACCCTCAGCTTTGCTTACATTACCCAATTTATTTCGCTGCTGCTCAGAGTCAAATGAACAGAAAAATTTGATTAAAATGCTTCATTGTTCAAGTAAAAGTATCTATATTGGGAGTTAGCATACTGATAATTTGATGGAATATATCGGGACCAAAATATTACCATAAAGATATTCTTTACCAACCCAAGAACAGATCTGCAGGGGGTGGAGTTAGATGTTTTAATGTTAATGATGATGTAGTACATGGCGTAACACTTGCTATGTTACGTAATCAAAGGTGTCAGCGACATTAGCTCATGATCTGGTTTTACCTTGGTGTCTGTCAGCATTCCCCCTCGCTCTAAAAGTATGTAGGCATTGGTCAGAGTTTTCTTACACATGCACACGTTTTACTATCAACTTTACTTTTGTAGATCACATACGTTGTGAGTAAATTGGCATCCGCCAGTTTTAAGTCCCATTTTGTGCCTATGCAACTCTTATAAATGAGACCCCAGATCTTAATGTCATGCACATAGGTCAAAGGTTGCTCCTCGCCTGCTTGTGAATGTAATATCTCAGAAACACTTTATAAAACTTTCTGTAAGTATTGCACAACTCAGAGATTGGCAAATTTGGTGACCACAGCGTTGTTTCCACTGTGTGGTCTGGTTTGGTTCAGTACAGCTCGTTACAGTTTGGAGTGGTTAATCCTGATCTCGTTTGCATTTCCACTGCTAGCTGTTCTTTCACTTGAGGGTGGGGACATGAGCGGAGAGAGGGTCGTGCCAGCTCAAATCACCAGTCCTTCAAGTTCTGAAAGACCAATTTGTTGCTCATTGTTTTACAATTGTGATCTACTTCAGACCCTTAATTGTCCCATTGCTTTACGTGATGAGAGAGGGTCGTGCCCCTTAAAGTGAGATGGCTGAAGTCTATTATTTGGATATTTTTCTCCTATTTTGACAGTGGGAGCACATGTAATTGTGTCCCATACTGAGTCAAACCGAACTGGACTGCTTGGTGGAAACGCAGCTCATGAGGGCCACTTCAGTGTAGTTTTTACTATCAAGGGCCAAAATGGAACAAATTGAAGAGTGTGCTCAGAAGGACTCAAAAATCACATTGATTTGAGCACACAGATGAGCAGAAACAACTCATCTACATTTTTCAAGATTTAACCCCCCCCCCAGTCAAAACAGTCCTCATGGTCACTCTCTACATCTCTGAGTGAGATTCATAAATTCTGAACCATTGAAAAGAATAAAAAACAAATACCAATTGAGATGATTCAGTTTTATTTATTAAAAAAAAGTCAATTTTATTAACATTACCTTGAAAATCAGAAGTTTCAGAGCAGTGGTTTTCAAATGGTGTGCCAAGGCACACTGGGTCTGCCTTGAGGCAAGTTAAGGGTGACTTGGGACTTTGTACAATCATGTGTCACTAATACATCTAATCAACAGCAAATAAATAAATGTTAAAGTTACTGTAAATAAATATATTGGATAACTTTGTCAATAAACATTTAAATACATATGTGCTTTTAAGTTATATTTTATTAGCCACTTGTAGAAACAAGTAAATATGTTGAACATACTGATAAGATAATATAGCATGCATTAATATTTATGTCTTTGCATGGATAAAGTGGTGTGCCTTGGGAATTTGGCTTGGTTTAAGGTGTGCCTTTGGCAAAATTAGTTTAAAACCATTGTTTATGAGTTTGAGGTTTCCACTCACTATCATTTTAATCAGAATTTATGATGCTAGTATTAATATTTTGGCTTGAAAGCAAAAATTAAAGCTGTATTTAGCTAAATGTGGAATTAAAACCATTTTTTAACTGAACTAACAACTAGTTGTTGAAGTTTATTTTACCTTTTATTTCCAAATGCATTTAGAAATGTTTTTAGAAAAGACCATCAACGAAACATAACAACAAATCATACATACTGACCCCTTGTAAATCATAAAACATTTACTCGTGTACATGTAATGTAGAAGAAAATTAGACTGAAATACATGGCAGCTTGCCATCTTAATGTTAACAATTTGTGGAAGTTTGAGAGTAACTGGCAGCCTGCATTTAGAAAAGGGGAGGGCCGTATGTGGCCCCCGGGCTGTCAGTTGCCCAGTCCTCGTCTACTTTAACTGATAAAAAAAAAACATTAGAGCAACAGGGTCAAATACCCTTAAGCCTCGCAATGATGCCTCATTCATTAACTCAGTGTGTTAAGAATTCTTTGAGGAATGTCTGCCAGACTTTGTTTAAATTTCCTCTCTGATTTGAGGATGAGCTGGTACATTGTGATTACATTATCGAGACCCATTTTCATGCTGATAAAATCCTGATGGTTTTATTCTACTGTGCATCTGTTGAATCCATCTTGTCTTTTTCCCTCATCTCATGGTTTTGGAAGTCTATTATTACAAAAAATTAAAACAATCTGACCCAAGTTGTGAAGTGAGTGAGCAAGTTTAAAATATTGAGTTTCAGCTTCTTCTCAGATTTTAGAATGATGTCTCAGCTCATTATCGTGATTCAAATGAAGATGTTGAACATTTTTTAGGGATTGTTTTTAAAGTATTTATTTGGATGCATGTGAATCTGTGCCCTGCTGTTCTTGTTTTTTAATTTTGGAGCGCTGATATCCTGTCTGCAAAACAAATTCAACCTTAAGGTAGTAATAGAGAGGGAAATTGAAAAGATTTTATTGATGCCAATTCCATTATTGATTCTGCTCATTGATCTGATTCCTTAACCAATCCACTTATCGATTCCTTCTGGTTTTCTGTGTTGACAAAAGTCAGCTTACACACATGTTCGGAGGCAGCAGTGTCAAACACTCTTGATATTTAATGCTGGTCTGCAAAGATGAATGCCTCTGAAAGTTTCTTGTCTTTCTATCGAATAAATGTGCAGTAACCACTTTTTGGACAAAAATCCAGCCACCATTTTGACAACTTCTGTTGCTTTCACACCTAAAATTTGGCGGACTTGGTTCAGGGGTGAAGTTTTTACATTGTTTCACTTTTCTATTGGTCTGGTTGGTTTCATTCTTGTTCCTGCCTCCCGGCCCATTAATGCACTATGAGCTGGAAATACCCAACCAGTATCAAGTAATAACATTGTTTAGCTTTAAGCAAGTTGGGAGTATTTATTGCCATAAATTAAAGATCAGTCGGCATTTAGGCAGCGTCCTGTGGCACTTGTATATTGACTGGAGCGATGTGTTACAATGTACTGCACAGATTTTGTAGATGTTAACCTGTTAGAAAGGGCTGAATGCTAGCAATGTTAGCTTTTCTTTAGTGATATTTGGCCAAATCCAAGCTTCAGCTCTCTCCCTTTTGGTTCTCTTGCCTCATTTGGTTCTTGTTTGTTTCGGATTGCTTTTACATCCCTCGCAAACTGAATCCTGGTCCATTTGGAAGTGTACTAAGACCCCAGTGTTTTGGCAGACCATAGTTTGGTTCTGTGGTCTGCACCAGAGTTCCTGTGAGCTTTCAAAACCCCCAAATGAACCAAACTTTCCAAAAAAGCAAACCAGAGTTTGTTTGGTCCGGACTACACGTGTTCGGTGTGGAAGCACCCTTATTTGGGATTGGTTTTCAGTTCCCATCCAAAGGTTTTAATATCTGTCTATCTCTATGGCAATGTATACCTTGCAGAGGCATAAAGCAGCCATGCAATACTTCTACCTTTGTACCTAACTTGTACTATGGAGCAGATAAGAGTCATTTCTACAGGTGAATGAAAAAAGCCTAAGACAGTCAAGGTGGAAGTTATTCCTCAAAGAGAGGTGGGCCTAACCAGTCAGTTCATGTCCATTCTGAAACGGTTAGCATGTATTTTGTGAAATTGTTTGTGTCTAAACCACATGTCCCTGATTAGGCAGCAATCCGACCTGAACTCTGCAGGTCCAGCCAAGGTCTGAGATTATGCAGGAACTATTCACAGAGAGTAATATCCTGATGGGTTACCGAGGCATAAAAATAACAGCAGGGAATGTGGAACCAGGCTGTAATTGAGCCCAACATACACGTCTTTCACACTAATGAGCAGAAACATACACACTCACAATTACGCACATAAATCCCTGTCAGAGACGGATGGAGGCCTCACGACACCCGTCTGTGCGGACAAAAACAAGAGAACAAAAAGATGAATGGAGGAAAAGCGCACTGGACTGATAACTAACTAGTTGGGTTGGCCGTGGCCGTGTAGCCTACTGAAAGAGGAGATGTTTATCACATTCTTTCCTGCTGCTTTCTGCCTCATTATCGGAGGACACAGAGCGCTGTCTTTGGTCAGGCTGCACACAAACACCCATCACATCCGCACATCACGATCTGCAGCTCATGTCATGTAGGCAGTGGACTGAGGAGTGTTTACATGCCAGTAAGTTAATGAAAAGTAAATTTTCTGTACCTCATAAAAAATCTACAAAACTTTGATCAACTGCTTTGGATACAAAAATGTCAGTTTCTATGACTTGGCTTCACATTACACACATTTTTTACAATTCCGTGTCCTCGTTTTTCTCTGATGAACCATCAAATGCTGCTTCCTAAGATATGTCTGGTATGTACCTGGAGATATGAGGTTTGATTGCTCATTTCTCAAAAGGTACTCTCTCTTTCTTTCTTTTTTGTTCCAGAGTTTTTTCCTCAGCAACATGAACAAGATGAAGAACTTTAAAAGACGTTTCTCTCTTTCCGTTCCCCGCACTGAGACCATCGAGGAGAACGAGTTCACAGAGCAGATCAACCAGCTCAACATTCACCACACTCAGGGTAAGAAGCCTAGTTTATTTTCGTACCTTCAAGATCTCAGTAGATAATTACCTCGGCCAAGGAGGTTTGTTTGTTTGTTTGTTTGTCTGGCTCAATGGACTTCGATGACATTTTCAGGGAATGATGGTCATGGCTCAAGGGATTTGATGTTTTTGAATGTTCTGAATCTGAATGCGGGTCCAGGGCAGTTTTCCACATTTTCAATTATAACTCGGGTAACAATGTGCAACAATTTGTGTGCATCACACAAAACAATGCAAATTTCACTGCATCCCATTTACTTCCAATGTATTTACACTACATAACAACAAATTTGCATTTGGTGTAAAGCATTATGATGGATTTTTTGCAGTTTAAATGCAGTCTTTCTTCAGCTTTAGCCTTGCGACAAAATCAAACTTGTTTAGTATCACCATAAGTCTTCAGTCCAAGAAGTCATAACAAGCACATCCATACCTTTTACCTTCTGAATACTCCCATGTTGATCTTCTCCAGTTGCTTGAAGCAGGCCAGGTGCTGAACTTACACAAAAACACTGGAATTTAAAGAGAATATAATTGATAGCAATGCTGTTGCTACAAATTGAAAAACAAACATGCTGTGAAATACCCTATAAATATTGTTGATATTGTCCCACACCCTAAATCCTTAGTTGACTTACAGACCCTAGTTTTCTGACTTTTCCCCTGATCTGAGAGATTTCAGAGTTTGGCATGGGGGCCACAGCAGCTAACATTATATAACCACTAATATGACTGTTTAATTAGGCACTGAGTCACTGAGGTTTCCTTCTTTTGTCTTCTGGAACCTGCATGAATGATCAGCTTATCTCTAATAATAGAGCACAAAATACAGTCTCATTCTGGGTTTTAATACCAAATACAAAAGCCTTCCTTCCCCCTGTGTCTGTGGTGAATGCTCAGAGATTAAATGGGGTTTTACCGGTTACCGCTGGTACCATTACCGATGCCGAGCAACTGAGGATCAGCTGTTCCCAAAGGGGGTGAGGGTTATGAGAGGATAAGAAGGGGTAGACAATGCAAAAAAAAAAGAAAAAAAACATGAAGGATGAGGTTTAGAGGCATCTCTGGTAGATTGACAAGATCTGAAGCTAAATTATATTGACTGAATATATGTGCTTAATTTAACACACTTCCTGTAACAGTGAATATCTGTCTATGGTAGTTTGCTTTAAAGTGAGGAGAAGGGCTAGAGTATTGAGTAAAACATAAATTAAACACAGAATACATTATTTGCAATTCCCTTTCAACCTACATTTAATTTAATACACTGCAAAGACAAGATATTTCACATTTAAACTCATAAATCTTATTGTTTCTTTGCAAATACTTTCTCATTTTGAATTTATGACCTGCAACACTTTTCAGTCTTTTCTTTCCAGAAAAGACTGGAAAAGTTGAGGAACACTCAAAAAACACCTGTTGGAAACATTGCACAGGTGAACAGGTTCATTGGAAACAGGTTAGTGTCATGATTGGGTAAAAAAGGAGCAGTCTGAAAGGCTCAGTCACTCACAAGCAAAGATGGTGCGAGGTTCACCACTTTGTGAACAATTGTGTGAGCAACTAGTCGAGGAGTTAAAAAAAACAACTCTCCAAATGTACAATTGCAAGGAATTTGGGTATTTAATCTTCTTCAGTCCATGACATCGTCAAAAGATTTGGAGAATCTGGGAAAATCCCTGCACCCAAGCAGAAAGGCAAAAAACCAACACTGAATGCCTGTGACCTTTGATCCCTCATGAGGCACTGCATCAAACCAACATCATTCTGTAAAGGATATTACCATATCGGCTCAGGAACACTCCAGGAAATAATTGTCAGTTAACACAGTTTGTCACATCTACAACTGCAAGTTAAAACTCTACCATGACGAAAGCCAAATATCAACAACTCCCAGAAACTCTGCTGGCTTCTCTGAGCTCAAGCTCATCTGAGGTGGACTGATGCAAAGTGGATAAGTGTGCTGTAGTACAACTTGTTTATTAAAATACACTTGAGTTAATTCCCAGAAAAACTGATGGCCAAAGATGCATATCTTTACAAGGAGCTACTAGCTGAAGCAAAAAAGGCAAATACACAGAGGAGGTTGCAGGAATCACCACCATCTAAGGACGACTAGACATAGTTAACAAAATACACTGCATGGTTCAGGCTACAAGTTGAATATTAGTAAGAGCGAATGCGTTCCTCTGAACAATGCAGCAAAACAAATTTCAGCTAAAATGTTACCTTTTCATCTTGCCTCCTCCAGTTTTCGTTACCTAGGCATCAATATTTCTCATGATTTTCCTTCACTTTATAAAAATAATATATTAAAGTTAGTGAAAGATTAAATTAGACCTCAAACGTTGGAATGCTCTTCCTATTTCCCTTTTGGGGAGAATCAACACAGTTAAAATGAACGTGGTTCCAAGATTTCTATTCCTTTTTCAATGTCTACCAATATTCCTTCCTAAGTCTTTCTTTAAGGATCTTGACCGAAGCATTTCATCTTTTATATAGGCTGGAAAATCGCCAAGGGCAAAATATTCTATCCTACAAAGACCAAAGGAAGATGGGGGTCTTGCACTCCCTAATTTTTTGGCATACTATTGGGCTGCTAATATCCAAAAAATATATACCTGGTATAATTCCCCTAATACTGTTTGGTGTCAGATGGAAGCTCGCTCTTGCCAGTCAGTGTCATTATCAGCTTTGATCTGTGCCCCTCTACATTCAAATCCCCCTCAGTTCACGTCCAATCCCATTATTTTATCCACACTAAGGATCTGGAAACAGTTCAGAAGACAATTCAAAATCTCCACTATCTCTCTAAAAATGCCCATTTGTGATAATTATTTATTCTGTCCTTCAACTACTGATTCAGCTTTTTCTTTCTGGAAAAACAAAGGCCTGGTTCATTTTAAACAACTATATGTCGGTAATATTTTTGCTCCCTCTGATGCTCTGAGAGCAAAATATAACCTTCCTAATTCCCATTTATTTAGATATTTTCAAGTCCGCAACTTTGTTCAACATAATTTTCCTCACTTTCCCTATCTGCCACCTGACACTCTCATTGACTCAATCCTGTCCTACCCCTCAGGTCATAGGTTTATTTCAACTGTGATGAAATTAATTTCTTCAGCCTCACCGTCTTTAATTGTCAGGAATACCTGGGAAGAAGAGCTTGGTATTACCTTTTCCACTGAGTGGTGGCTAAAAGCCCTGGAAAGGGTCAACACTACTACCCCTTGTTCTAGTCTGACATTAATACAGTTTAAGGTTTTACACAGGACACATCTTTCCAAAGTCAAACTAAACAAATTATTCAACACAAGTGTTACATGTGATAGATGCTCTATTTCTCCTGCCAATCACTCACACATGTTTTTCTCCTGTCCTAAGCTAAACTTATTCTGGTCCACCTTCTATGAAGTATTATCAAAGGTCCTTAATTGACTGGTGGCTCCCAGCCCTCTAATCTCTATTTTTGGTGTTCCTGACAATTTTGGTAGTATCTCCACCAGAGAGAGGATTGTTATAGCTTTTGCTTCTCTTGTGGCCCGTAGGCGAATATTACTTCATTGGAAGGACCTAAAACCACCATCTCCTTGTTCTTGGCTGAGGAACCTCATGTCTTTTCTTTACTTGGAAAAATTAAATACAGCATTAGAGGTTGCTCTGACAATTTTAATAAGATATGGGGTCCTTTTTTGTCCTTTGTTGACTCTCTCCGATCTTTGGATGACTAATGTACTGTTTGACAATCACATCGAGCAAATAATCTTATTTCTGTGCTCAGTTGTGTTGTACAGATTTTTTTTTTTTTTTTTTTTTAAAGTTTGATTTATTATAAGCATTATCTTTTATTTTTACTATTATGTGACTTAGTATTTGCAAAGTTTGTATTTTATTATTATTATTTTATATTAATTTTATTATTTTGATATTTTGGAGGGAGCGGGTTTAACATGTCGGTTGTTCAGTGAGAAAAAAACATTAAAAAAACTGGGTATTGTGTACATTGTAATGGAAATGTGCTATGTTGATAACCCAAATAAGAAAAATAAATAAATAAAAAATAAAAAAAACTACACTGCATGGAAAGACTGTCATTTTCTTCAAGACTGCAATCAGAGAGCTTTTAATAACTCTTTAAGAGATATAACCCTGAATATGGGACATAAGGTTTTTCCTTTTTTTTATTCTATATAAGGGCCCACTGAAACCAATGTTCAAGTTTCTTTTTGTCTGTCTCTTCTGTATGTATATTCTTAAAAATACAATAAAAAATGACAGGACAAATATATACTGTTACCCCATCATGCCAAAAAAATGTTTCTGATCAAGAGTGTCATGATTTTGCCTGTACTGTTTTATGCTGTATGCCTTTTTTTCCTTGTGTTACTTGTTTAGACCTCTCGTGTCTTGTGTTTTCTGTTTTACTGTCTTGATCCTGTTCCTGGTTTTAGTTAAGTTACCCGCTTTATTCACATTTCATGTCTTGTCTTTGCGTTTCCTGTTTTATTTTGAAAATTCGCGAGACTCTCCTTATTGCCGTAAGTTTTGCTTCCTGTCTCGTCCTGTCACACTTGATCCCTGATTGTTCATCCCCAGCTGTGTCTTATCAACCCCAATCACCTCATGTATTTAACCCTCGTGTTTTCCCCTTGTCTTTGTGGGTTCATTTTCTTCATCCTCCTCATCTTCCTCACTCCCAGTCTTCTCAGTGTGTTTCTTCCTGAGATCCTCCAGTTCTTTTGTCGGTGGTTGTCTGTTTTTTGATAAGCCCTTTTGTGATCTTGATTTGCACTTTTGGACTTTGGACTTCAATCCCTTTTTAGCTTATAATAAAGCCTTTTTTGTTTAATCTGCATTTGGGTCTTCACCTTTAGTTTTTTGTTAGTTTTTTTGGGTTTACAAACCGTGTCAAAGAGGGTCTTTCAGATTGTGGAGAATCTGTTCCTCAGAGCACTGAACAAGCTGAGCTCAGGCATCATGAGAGAAATAATTTACCATGAGGTAGTTATTTTCGGCTGGAACTTCTTGAGCCTACAATGAATTCTTTTGAGGTGGAGGGATAATTTTAGCTGTTTGGACACACTTGTACTATTGGTACATAATAGGTGTTTTTTGATTAAAATGAATCTGGAGCAAGTACTTATTGTGTCTGGCAGGTGGCTTCGTCCCCAGTGCAGACCAAACAAACTCTGATTTGCTTTTGGGAAGGTTTGGTCGATTTGTGCTGGTGCGAGATCTTACACAAACTCTGGTGTGGACCAAAGAACTTAACTCTGGTCTGCTTAAAAAGGAGAGGTCTAGATTTACTTGCAAGTGAACTACAGTTCAGTTTGCGATGGGTGTGAAAGCAATCCAAACCAAAAAAAACGGGATTTTGGCTTGACTTTAGCTGAATATCACAACAGTAAGCAAACTAATGTACTGATAATATCAAGCAGGGAGAGGCTAATGTTAGCATTGCTTGCATCGCCAGCCTCCAGTCCTCTTAACAGGTCAGGATCCACAAGTCCATACTTTGGTCAATAGGCCATTTGCATCTACCTAAATACAGCTTTACCTTCTCACTTGAATTACCGTCAAGCTGCTTCGAGTTAAACAATGTCATTACTCAAAGCCAGTTGTGTATTGCTGAGTCATAGTACAACAACAAGCTGGGTGGCAGAAACAAAGACCACAGCTACAGCCCTAACTAGTGGTGGGTGGCTGTATTACACATCTGTGACAGTCTTTGCTCCACTTGATAAAGTGCAGTGTGAAAGAAAAACGAACTGAAAAATGAAACAATGGTCTAAGAAGCTAGTGATGAGCTACAGACGTGAATTTGAGTCAGGTTAGGTGCTGTTGGCACTTGCAGGCCTGATAAAACCTCTCAATAGGAGAACATCACACGGTCATTAAAATGTTTGTGCCCTTGATTTCACTTTCCATGGGCATGAGAGACCTTGAATCCCACATGATCAACTTAAACCCCCTCATTAGATGTTTTTTCATGACTCTTAAAATAAAGCACTTATTCCAAGTCCTATCTCCTCGACTTAGAGCAAACAATAATTAACAGTGATTCACAGTTAACCCTTGATACATTAGAGTCTTTATCTTCTATATTTGTGCACAAATTAATTTTATCGTTCTGTATTCCAGATGTTCCTCAGATAACTTGTTTTGATCATCATACATCCTCGTTTCATTTTTTTCCTTCCTTAATTCTTGAATAAAAAGCCTTTTTGTATCACTACCCCTCTAAATGCACAACATGGGTGAAAAATAAACCACATTCATTCCCCATGTGATTTCATGCAAGCTGAGTTTTTCTTTGCTGTCTTTTGAAATCAATTAATTGTATTATTGAGTATCTCAATCCATCTATCTAGATATCTTGTTTCTGATTCTCACAGATCATTATTTCTTTTCACACTTCTGTAACAAAAACAGATTTTGTATCTCTATGTTCACAAAATGACCTTTTTATCCAAGTGTGATATGAAATTAAGTAACTTTATACTTTACTCTTCAAAAACTCAGATCTAGGTAAGTGTGTTTGTCTATTTTCAAGTAAAAAAATATCCAAAATACTTATTCTAATCCACATTCACTTAACCAGTCTAGATAAATATCTTTAAGGAATGAAAGACAAAAATAAGGCACTGAATTGCTTGTAATGAAGAGAAAATATCTGCCACTGAAACAAGGAAAGTTTGACTCAGTGAGGGTCTTAAATTAAGGTTTAATATCTGCTCAAGGTAATTTTGACTTGTCTTACTGGCAGATTATGTTACTAATTATTACAAGCAACTCAGGCCTTATTTTTAGTTTTTATATATTCAATTAAGATCTTAATCCAGACATGTAAGGAAATTGTGGATTAGAATAAATCCAGTGAGATATTTTTGTCTTGAAATTGGATAAATACTCTCACGTAGAGTTTTTTCAGTGTAGTAATAATTTGTCTAAACCCTCAAACATTCATACACTGAAACATGTGCAAAATCTTTGCTACCCCTGGTAGCAGATAACACAGATATTGAGCTGTACTGTCTCTGTAGTGTAACAACTGTAAACTGATAAATTGTGACCAAACAACATAAAACACAGTGAAAACATGTTAGAGGGAGTGCTGGGCTTGATCAAGGTATGTACTTAGAAATGAAGTAAAAGCATAAATTCCAATGAAGGGAATCACAACTTCACTGGAAATTAGGTTTATATTATGAAGTTTTCCAAGGTCAGAAATTCAATGAATCAGGTAACTTGTTGGGAGATTTACTGTGGTCCTTCCAAAAAGTTCAGTCTAAGCACCTTATTGAGGTTCAATTTATGGTTAAATTGAGCTGTGATGAAATGATGACTAAAGAAACACTTTTATTCCTGCATGACTGTATGTCTTGTGTAATTATTATAATTTTAGTATATCTTGTGATTTCAACATGAAAGATTACATGAAGCATGAAAGTACATTTCACATATAAGTGCTTTTTCATTTTCAGTAAAGTGGTTGCATTAAAGAAAGTAAAAATAATACAAATAATAGCCTGGACAGCCTACACGCAGTTCACCTGCTGCTTGGTGATAATGAAGACTTTCAGAAGGAACGCTGTTGTTTGATTATGTACGTACAAATCTCTATTTTTCACTGTTCACACTCTTCTATACTTACCCACCGAAGCCCCAAGCACTGTGCTCTCAGCCCCCTCCTGTTTACGTCATACAACCACGACTGCAATTCCCAAAAAAGACTGAACTCTGTTGACTGAACAAGACAATCAATGACTTGTGAGCATTCATTTCAGGGGAGAAATCTGCATGAAATTGTCAACGAGACCTGGAACATGATTATCAGAAATAATAACAAAAAGATAAGTACCACTCAGTTATTGACTGTAGAAAGCAAAGAAAATGTTGAATTTGTTGTAGAAACTTAAGAACTTAACAATAAGCCAAGGCCCTCTGAACGGTGAAGCAATTGAAAGATGAGAATAGTTTGGGATGAGCTCAGCTCAGGACAGGAAGGCTCTGCAGCAGGTGATTAAAAGCCTCATATCAATTCTACCCATCTACCATCAGTAGTTATATTGCTGCGCTGAGTCTGTGCGGAGCCCAAAGGACAATGAAAGACAATATATATATCCAAGCAGCAGTCAGCTTTCTGCTAAAGAGTAGAAGCATCCATTGTTTTTCCACTGGACTTCAGATTTTATTCATCCCCTGTGCTTGGTTTTCTGCTTCTTTTTTATGCTTTCATGCTGAAGATATCTGGGGCCAGAGTTATGTCTGTCTGTACATTTTTCACTCAAGACTCAAGGAGGAACTGATTAGAGTTTTCAAACTAAAGGTCAGAGGTCAAGAATATTGTGTAACATGTCAATGGATGGTCTGTCTGGTGTGTCAACCTGACACACCAGACAGACCGTTGAATATTTCATTCGTCCCTCTGGGAGAGAGCCCATAGAAAATTTTTTTGGAGGGCAGAGCCTTTCAGAAGCATATCTGGCAGGTGATCAGAGGATTGTTCTGTCATTAGCATTTATTACAGGCCAATCAGATACAGGATACTGCACTACAGAAGGTGAACACCTTTGTCCAACAAACTCTCAGCAAAACATGTCGGAAGTGGAGCGAAAATATCTTTACTATAGAGAGCTTTGTGGAGTTATTTGTTTTTCATTTAATAAAGAAATGTGGTCCAGAGCTGATTAAACAGCTACTAAAGCTGTTAGCATCTATGCTAATCTCTGTCGGAGCAGTCATTTCCTGTTGTCGTCTGGAGTTTGGCAAGATGTATCTGCATGTTTACAGACACTGAATCAGGCTGATCCAGTTGCTGCGCAAGGCTAGAGCAAGTCTCTTTTGTGAAGACAAGCAGTACTTGTGACACCACTTTGCCATTATTTGCTAACCTTGCACAGCATCTGTATCTGCCTGATTCAATGTCTGCAATCAGGCAGGCCCATGCTGCCAAAGTCCTGTCTACGATTGTGCCTGCCCCAAAGTGGAACGGCCCAATCACAGTCCTTAAGAGGAGGAAGAGGTGGGAGCTACGAGCAAGACGACAGCAGGAATTGACTGCACATGCAGGGATTAGCATAGATGCTAACAGCTTCAGTAGTAGTTTTGTCAGATCTGGACCACATTTCTTCATTAAATGATAAACAAATAAGAACGCTGAAAGTATTTCTCTATAGAAAAGATATGTTCACACTAGGGGTGTCCAGATACAACTTTTTCACCTCCGATACGATACCGATATTCCAGCCTTGAGTATTGGCCGATACTGATATCAGTCCGATACGATATCAGCAGGAATCATACCTACTTTTATTACTTATTTTGTAGTATGGACTGCAAGAAAAGGCTTGATCGAGTGAGATTACTTAAACAGAGAACAGTAGTCAGCAATAGTAGGTATGAGAAAAACTGACCCATTTGTTATTAACCAATGGGTTAAAAACATTTTAACCTTAAACATAAGAATATACTACAATTAAATAAAAAATTAATGAGAAGACCCTGAAAAGTAACCTCATTAAATCTATTAAAAACAAAACCATATATTTTAAAATTGCAAAATAACTACTGTGTTTAACTTAAACATAAGCATATTCTACAACTGAATTGAATAAATAAAAAATAAATTAGAATGGACTCCTTATATCGGAGTGCTTATATCGGAGTGCTTATATCAGAGATTTTAGATGCAGGCCGATGTAATCCGATATCAATATCGGATTGGGACACCCCTAGTTCACTCCAATTCCAACATGTTTTGGGGAAAGTCTGTTGAATAAATTTGCTCACATTTTGTTATTGTGTTTTACAAATTTATTACGGCATCTGACACAAAACCGAGGAAACATGAATATTTTAAAAATCTTTCAAAAACCTAAAACTAATAACGTGTTGTTATTAGTAGTTATAATTTTGAACAGGAATAAGGAATTTCAAAATGAATTCACCTTTATATAGCCACATTTGAGCCGCTCACTGAGAAGTCAGAAATTACTCAAGAATAACATTCAAACACTAAAATTAATCCTTTTGTTCAGGAATACAAGTAAATAACTCTAATATTGCATTTTAATTAGGAAATATTGTTAACTGTTTTTCTAGGTTTTCATATAAATAGTGAATTTTAAAATTAATAAATAACAATAATAATTGTATTTTAGCATTGATAATACAAATTTCAGCTAAAGAGCTTCTACATACTGGTGTATTGACCATTACAGAAACCTAAAAATGATTTTGGTAATTACCAACGCTGTTTATTTAGGGCAGCTGTGGTGTAAACCTTGCATTGGTTGCTGTTCTGAACTGAGTAATGTCATGAATATCATAAGTCAATCATGTGGAGCTCTAGACCCTTGCTTAGGGAGGTTATCTGGAACCAGACCCTGTTACATTATAATGAAAGACCCCTGGTATATGGTTTGTTTTAACTAAATGAGAGAATAAATGTCTCATAATTAGGGATGTAAATCTCTTATTAATGATCATTCTATCCAAATCATGAGTCACAGGCTACAATTTGATTTATTAATGAAATGATTTACTCATAATTTGATTCATCTCGGTCTGGTCTTCAATCTGATTCAAATTTATTTTTTTTAAAGGTATCTGTAGATCATCACATATTCATATCTGTTTTACCAGTTTTCTCATTTTAGTTCTCTTTTCTTTAGCTTTAAGAGTTAATTTATAATTTGCTTTATTCTAATTTTATTCTAATCAAGATGCTCCCCTTGTGTTCTCAACCAATAATTAAAATTAAAAGCACAGAGAATATTTGGTTTTCATTTCATTTATAGTGCTTTGAAATGAAATGTTGTTGACATGAGAGTGTTATCTACACACACTTTAATTGAGTTATAATTCTGTGATTTAATAATCAGAATGAGCCAAGCTTTTGACAGAGCTACTGTAGAGATAATGTTTGAAATAAAAGAAAGAAATGCATCCCTCTGATATTCTCCTGAGGGATTTTTTGCATTTATTTGTTTGATTAAAGTCTTACTATTGGCCGGATTGTTAGATCATTAAATTCACCGACATTGTTCCTAACTTTGAAAACAAGAGCCGCTGGACCAAACACAAGGACAGTCAGTCAGTTTTAGATCACTGAGCTCACTGAACTCATTAGTGTTCCCTCAGGATGCATATAAACACCAAAACAGGCACACTCATGGCAACACACGGACAGGAGACACACTGTCTCATTATTACCCTGGACGATTGAGAAGACTGCAGACTTTTGCACACAAACACAGGCTCAGAGTGTGTGTGTTTTAGGTTTGTGTGTGTTTATGCACTTAATTCAATATCCTCCGGGATAGGAAGGACTTATCTCCTGACTAGCTTCTAATTTTTCACATTAGTCAGAATCCCCTTGTTCACTTTCCATATATTAGTCCGTGTAAAGCTGTCTGCTGAGCTAAAATAGGAACGTGTTAATGTAACATTCGGAGTAATAACATAAGCCGCTGTTACACAACAGGGCTCTGAGGGAAGCAGCGTCTTCATCAGAGTGAAAAAACATGAGTTATGTACTGCAGGAAATAAATACAGATTGAAGGAATACTCCATTATTTTCTGATCACCATAAAATCAATCAATGGTGAGAGTGGTTATCTCATTAACAAACTGTCCAGCGCATGCATGTGCGGAGTCAAACTGTCACAAAAGTGTTGGATACGTTGCCTCGAGATGGCACGTTGTCGGTCAGGGTCCTTCTGTGTGGAGTTTGCATGGCCTCCCATGTTTTTTTCTCAGACACTCCCGCATCCTCCCACCGACCAAAACACATGCTTTAAATGCTGGCTCTAAATTTTCCTTAGGTGTGAGTGTGAGTGTGAATGATTGTCTGTCTCTCTGTGTGGCCCTGTGATTGGCTGGCGACCGCCTTGCGCCAAATGTCAGCTGGGATAGGCTCCAGCCCCCCTGCGACCCTGATGGATGCATTGAAAACTGGCCTCCCTTTCATCAATGATCTTAACTTTTTTTTTTAATCCTCTTATCTGTTTTATTTCTCCGTTTCAGTTCAGATTTATTATTTGGAATTTTATTCTCTGTTAACTGATTTTCTTTTCATTATCCTGCTTTAGCAGATTTTTATTAGGCATTTGGTGTTAGGTTATCTCATTTTAACATATCATTTATTTAGATTTTATTTATTTACTTATTTACTTTTCCCTACAGTATTTTATCTAATGTCTTACTGTGATTTTTAATTATCATTTGAGTCTTAGCTCCTATGTTTCCTCATTTTTAATTCAAGATAGCGTTTCCTCAGTCCTCTAATTCTGTTATAATCTCTTTGTTATGTCTTTGTGTGTTTAAGTCAGTGAGTGTGTGTGTTGTGTGTGGATTGCCAGGGCAGGGGTCTCATATTATCATTGTATTCAATTGTCTACTTTTTATTTCTTTAATTCCTATTTTATTTTATTTTATTTCTTATGTAAAGCACTTTGTGCTGCAGAATCTTGTATGAAAAGTGCTCTACAAATAAAGCTTGATTGATTTATTGAATGAACTGTTGACAGGAAAGTGATACATAAATCCTTCCCAATTATATTTTGTGGGATAAATAAATGAAAATTTTACTTTGCATGGAAAAAGCCACTGTGTACAGAAATTGAGAACAAAAACAAAAATCCTTGATTGGACTCCCAGTGGTTGGATGTCAGCTGGTGACTGGATGGATCTCGGCCGGCATTTGGCTGGGAGGAAAAACTGAAGCAGCTGCATCCGTATGATTGAATCAACTAATGACAAGCATTAAAAAAAGCTGTAAAAATGTGTGAGAGGTGGCTTTGTTGATAAAAAACAGCATTCACAAAATAAACATTATTTTCTATGTTAAAGGCCTCATGTCTTGGTGTGTTTGACCATTCACATAATGTTTTGGGTGTTTTTAAGCAAGGATTTAAGTTGAATAAAAATATAGAATTTTGTCTTGGTAGAGGATCAGATGCAGCTCTTTTTCCCTCCCCTTTGGGAACGCTCAGGCCTGTGCTGATTGGTTGTCCAAACAATGCCTGATTTGAGGGGGCAGGAGGGGTTCCTTTTAAAACAGTCACGACGTCTGCCTGTGACGATAAAATGAACATGTAGGTGTACAGCTTTTATATAATAAACCCCTGGAAGTAAAAATGGTACATTTTTTTTTAAAATAAGCATAGCTCATTTCTCCATAAACTGAGTGTTTAGTAAAAGGCATCAAGTTCTTCTGCTCCCCAAGTCCCTTCTAACAACATTACAACAAAGAAAAATAGCATTTTGCAGGACTCAAATGAGGAACTTTAAATCTTCTTCTTTTTTTGTGTGTTTTACAAAGCGTTTAAAACAATTTTCAACAAAAGATCTTGTCATTAAGTGAAAAAAAAAAATCAAAATTATCTGAAGGAAGTTATGAATTTGGAATAATAAGGGGTCGTCATGCATTGTTATGCAGTTTTGAGGATCTCGGAATGAAAGATTTAGTAAGTCAAAATTTCATCATGAAAAAACCAATCCAATTATCCATTAAAAATCCACATATATATATTGTTGCTGCCTAAAAAATCATTTTTAGAGAAAGACGTCAGTATTGTCAGGCAGGAGAAAAATCTGAATTGACCAATGGATGAATGATCAGTACATTACTAGAAATAAAGAGTCATTATGCAAACAATAATTGAAAGCTTGCGGTTCAGCTGGACCCGCCTGATTCTATGTCTGTAATCATTACCATGTTTTTTGGCATAAATGAAGAATAACTGTGAAGTCATGATGAGTGATCGCTATTTAATCCCTTCAATTCAACATCTGTTATACAGCCAAAGCATCAAAGTGCTGGAGGATCAATAAATCAACAATAAAACCACAATATCTCAAATACTCTTTCGCTCTCTCTTTCCGCAACCACAGTTTCATATGGAAACGCGACAAAAGCATCATGTGGCGTACCATATTGGATTGTCCTTTTTCTAACAGGATGTCTCGCAGGCATTCATCCATATCTCACAGCCATCAGGCCCTGTGAGTGTGTCTGTGTGGGCTCATATCAATGTCGCCTCCACTGACCCCAATTAGCATCGCCAGATCAAAGAAGCAGTGTAGCTGTGATATTCAAATGAGCAGCAAACAGGTTGTCATTTCATCCCCCCAGCCCATTAATGCTGTCCATCAATCTGACACAAAATGGTCTGTTTGACAAATCGCTGCTGCTCTGCCGTTCAGAGCTCAACGTTTAACTCAACACGTTTAGAATAGGAGGAACACTTTAGCCTCTTTATGTCTCTGGTCTTTTCTCATGACTGTCAGCCGCCGGCAGCTGATAGTATGAAGAGTGTGTTTGTGTTGTTTAACAGGTGCAACACTTTTGGGACATAGAAGATGGCCAAATGTTGTTTAGTTTCTTAAACCATTCATGTTACCATAAGACAGAGCTTCCCCAGTTAGCTGGTGTCCCCATGGAAACACCGAGTTAAAGCATTCTGTGTGTCATTCACCGCGGGACGGAAAGGTAGTAACATCCACACATACACAAACACCGCTGGAGTCTGTCGATTAAATGGAGACACATGTCCACTTGAGCGGGCATGTCTCATTGAAATGGGAGATCAAACTGTTTCTGAAACCCCACAGCAGGTATTTAAAAGATGCCGACCGAGCTTCAAACACACATCACACACAAAATGGTGTGTGTGAGGAACAGTTTGTCAAAAGAATCATGGATACCACATAAGATAAAAACAGAGAAATTAGATATATAAGAAATATTTTTTATTAGAAATCTAAACTCAATAATTAGATAACTATTAAAGTAGTGACTCAGATGTGTTTTTCAATAAGAAAGTTAAAACTCTGATAGTTGCAGTGCGGTGCTGTAATTAAAATAGTTTTTCAACAATATAAGAATCATTAAGTTGACCTAACTTGATTAAAGCTGAAAAGTTTTAATTTGATTTAAGTCATGCCATTTTATCTTCCTTTTGCTTCTATCCTTAAATTAAGCTTCAAACCTTTTAGTAGTAGTTAAAAGAAAATAAATAAATGCTGGTTTTAAGACAATGATTAAAAATAATTGAATAAATAATCTAATGAAAGCTTTGAAACAAACAGGCCTGTTTTCTGTCAAGTCTCTGTTCCATGAATTAAATTTTAATTCAACCAAATGCACCAATATCAGATAAGCTATCTAAAGCTTCCCTCTGCTGCACGGAGGGTCACTCTCATCTTAACCAGGGGCCCATCCAGCGGCAACAAGGGCTAAACAGGGTGCCCTGATATCTGATTGGCCACCAAAACCTTTTACAGTAATTGACTGTAATGGAAAGCCATTAATGGAAAGCTGTGATGTGGGCATTTTTTCTTAAACATGTCCAATAATCATGCTTTAATAACCTACATTGCATTGTTTTACTAACTAACTTTTTTGGGTGTTGCCTTCCATAAATAACCTTGCAGTGCCAATGGACCTGTCTTATTCATTGTCTGAAATCACGCCGGTCAATCTTGCCAAGCTCCAATCTCCTATGATTTCATGGCCAAAAGCTGTACAGCCCAATCAGAGAAGAGAGCGGGAAGTGGCTACATGTTTGAAAACAATGGCAGCTTCTGAAGCGGTCTCCGTGGATGCAGCAATAAATGCAGTTTTATCAGAAATGGACTCAATTTCTTCTTTAAAAGAAGAGCAAAGAATGTCACCTAAAGCTTTTTTTATGGGAAATCATGTTTTTTTTTGTTTTGGCCAATCAAATCACAGAAGCCAGGAAACTGGGATAGATGTGGAAATGCTGCGCGGATAGTGGTGATTAGTCTGTGGTAGCCATGTCGTGGTTACTCAGCCATACCCGGCGAAATCTGCTCTCCTCAGAAGTTTCCAGGGAGAACTTGGTGGGGATTGTCTTTGACGAGGTTCATGTCACATACAGGTGGTAAATGATACATCTGAGTGGTATAATTTAATGTAAAATAATAGTCTAAGGACTGAAACATAGTTTAAGCTAACGGCTAACAACAGGGTCTACCTGCTATGTCACACTAGCTTTATATGGGTTAGTCTGTGATGAGTATGAATGACAGACTTATCGTCCAATCACCAGCTGCAGTTGTTTTTGAAGGTTCCACCTCTGAAAACATTTTCAATGAGCTCTTCCCCAGACCGACTAGTGAAATATTTCCATGGTGGATATGTGGAGCTGTCTGTCTGACGTGTCAGGTTATTCCATGAAAGTAGTTTGGACACTTGTGGCTCAAAGGCTGGCTACAGAAACACTTGAAGGTCACATTACAGAAAAAGGGGAAAATATTTTTACAGCTTGGATCTTCAAAAGGCTCTGGTCAGAATGGTTTATATAGTTTACTGTATGTATTTTCAGTGTATGGGGGGGGGTCCTTTTTGAAGTATCTAGTTCATTTTTCTTTTATTTGGGATTTTGGTTGTGCACAGTTAGAAATGTTTGACGTGAACAAGCCCGTGCAGCGCTGTTATTGATCAAGCAGCCTTATGTCCCTCTTCAACTCGGCCTCTTTGTATGTCAGCAGGTTAATCTAGAGTTAAGCCTGGAGGGTGTGTACAGCACCAGCACATCCACAGGTTGGCTTTCGAGGCTTTCCAAAGCCTCCGGGAATAAAATGGCTGATGTTACTCTGGCTTTATCCATTTCTTTATCTTATAAATGAAATGAAATAGCAGGATCATGCCATACAACAAACTAAAGACTTTAGATTAGAATAGAATAGAATAGAATAGCCTTTATTGTCATTGCATGCTGTACATACAACGAAATTTGTTTGAGCAGTCTACCATGAGTGAGGAACAAATAAAGAGACATTAGAAACACACACAGTCAACCAACTGTTAAAAAAATATAAATCGAAATATCTGATAAAAATTAACTAGCAGGTTCAAATAAAGTAAAGATCGTATTGCACTCTTGCCCACAGTGCTGACTGCACATTTTGTGGCCTCTCTCACGAATTTAAAAGTCTGATGGCCTATGGATAAAAACAGTTTTGTAGTCTGTCAGTCCTGCTTTTAATGCTTCTGTATCTCCTGCCAGAGGGCAGGAGGTTGAAAAGACCTTGTCCGGGGTGAGAGATGTCAGAGAAGTTTTTTTTTGGCTTTGCACAGACAGCAGGAGGAAGCAATGTCATCCAGGGAGTGTAGGGAGCAGCCGATGATTTTTTTGCACCGTCTTACCCACCATCTGCAGAGCCTTCTTGTCCGTGGCTGTGCAGCCAGCATACCACACTGGAATGCAGACCAGGTTTTAGGTGATCTCATACTAAGACTTTGAAAAGACTTTCCGAAACCCTCTCACATCTAAATTCTGCAACTCTCAAGGCCCTATTTTGTCCAAAGCACATAGCGCGTGGCAGTTTGGGAAGTGCTGGCCCATATTTTGCTATTATGGCAATGCAGATTGTCATCACAAAGCCAAGTGCAGGCATAAAGAGGATGGATTATGCAGTGTACAGTGTCATCTCTTATTCCCTTTTAGTTTGTGCCGGGCAGCTGGCGTTTTGCTGTTTTCACAGAAGGTTAAGTTGTATGGTCAGAATTTTGGCTGGACTTTTTGATTCCTCTCCTTTTATTGTGCTACTATACTCAATAAACGCAGACAGAACACTATGAAATAAGGTAAGATTCAGGTTAAAGTTTTTTTATTCACTGAAGCATTGTCGAGTGTGAGAAAAAAATCAAAAAGATGAGACACTTCCACATGAGTATAACAGAGAAACCTAATTAATTATTAAAATCTCCAGTCAAAACCAACAAGGTCACACCTCATCATATTTGTGATGGATCTGTTTACCAAATATCAAATAACCACAAGCTTTAAACAATTCATTTTTTCATTTTTTCACAACACACTGGACTGTTTTTTATCAGTGAGCATAACAATCAGTGACTGTCATTAGTGTGTGATCAAATTTTTAAGACGTCGCTTCATGTTGTGTAAATATCTTCAAACCTGTGCGTGGTTTTCTTGTTTCTGTTAGTATTATGCACACTTGGGCGCACAGGTATAGCACTCTAAGGAGTGTTTCAGAGAAGCCACAGTGTCTCTCAACTCCCTGTCCTGTTATAAACTATAAACTGAATTTTTCAACAAATGCTCCGATATTTAACAGTAGAGATGTTTTGCTGTGCATCCTGTGTGAGTGAAATAAGCGCAGGAAAGTGTGTTTTAATGTTGTGGATGTTTGCCAATCTCTCCCTCAAAGTAGCAGAAACACTCTGCCCCCACGGAGGTCATTCTAATATTTGTTGGACTGCCATTAAAACGGGTTTAACTGGTCTATAAATATGAATTTATGTTAAATGATGTAATTTCTGTTGATGGTTGATGCAGGATAAAGCGCTTGGAGTCGAGCAGGTCCACAGTAGCAGGTCGTTCATGATGATGATAGGATGATTGATTAAGTGAACAGATGGTCATGAAAGCTGAGTCTTTCCAAGAATAACATGAACATCTACACTATGAAAGACTTAGGGAGCTTAAAAAGGGCACAAATGAATCAAAAGTATTGAAGATATCTTTATAAATGTTGCTTGATATTGACATCAGTCTGTTCTCCACTGTTTTGTCAGGTTCAGATTTACAGTTTTGAAATTTGTTATTCAGTGATGGTTGTTTACATAGTAAAACCTCAGCTACAGCTCTTTGAATAAACATTCGGCTCTGAAATGACCGACTTTGGAGAAACTTCAGTGAGTTCTTAAAGAAACAATAATGGCTGCATATGCTAAAGTAGCAGTTATGTACTGCTTCAGATCTCCATGCTGTAGGCCTCACAGCAAACCAGTCCTGAACACAGTGATGCGATGACATAATTAGAAAAAGACATGAATGATTATGCTGAACTGAAGCTTTTTTGCTCCCCAACAGATCCTCATTTCTTTTACCTTGTCAACATCTTTGCTTTTACAAATGTTTTATGATTGTATTTCCCGTCCTCAGGCCTGACTCCAGACAGGCTGGGCCCTCCTTCTCATGACGCCAGTCCCGTGAGCCCTGAACCAACAACGCCGGGAGCACAGTCTCCATCACAACTCCAGTACCACAACAAGGCCCAGCACAGACGGTTCTCTATGGAGGTAAGGAGAGGCTCATACTTGCTGTGTGGGGACTTAGGTTAATACTGCAGATAAAAGCTGAAAGCACAATATGTAGAACATTTTATGCTGAAATGTCTACATATGATTAGAAACACTAAAAAGATATTACACTTTTAGGTTAATGACAACAAATTCTCAACAACTCCCAAAGCCAAAGATATCCTTCATTTTTATGACAGCTAAAGCTGGAGACACTTTGTTTTCAGGGTTGTCTGCACATTCTCTGTATTTGTTTGGCTGGATTGAGCTGTGAACAGGATATCTCAAATAGGTTGTCTTTAAATTTTGACCACATAAAGTGTTGCAGGAATAAGTAAAAAATGCAGAAGTCAGTCAGCCATTTTGCACTCTCCAACTACCTGAGTTGAACGTATATAGGAATTTAGAGCAACTTTTTTGGTTAAATGTCTGAGATAAGCTTTGTGATGAATACATGCATTCAAGATTTTAACTATTAAACATATTACAAAGCATCTAATATTGACAGGGTTTATATATTTTGTAGGCGAACCAGTAAGCATCAGACTGAAAGCCTGTGGGGTTTTTCACTGTGTGCTCTGGGATCATTGTTGATAATAAAGTCAATGGAGAACAAAAATTCGTGAAATTTGCACAAAATCCTGTCTTAGAGATAATCTTGACAGACAAAATTTACTTTTACAAGTTTTAAGGCTTTAACATAACTGGCTAGGGTTAAAAGCCACTATTAATCTATCATAAAACTACAACATGGCGGTTTGACTCAGCTTTTAATGCCACTTTGTGACCAAACATATGATAATTTCCTTTTGATCTAAAGACCTGATCAAATTGGTCCCCATGCCTGTGGCTGGGATTTACATATTATGGTTTATTACAAAAGAATCAGAAATTATTACATCAGGGTTCCCAGGCATTTTTGTAGTCCTTGTAAGCAGTTTGCTCACAACCATTTTTAAGCAGGGCATTGTCATAATTTTATCTTGCAAAATAAATGTTATTATTATTTTAATTAAGATCTCATTTGTATGTGTTCACTGCAGAACGTATGTCATGCATTTACCTGGAAAAATATTCTAAAATCCTAGAAACTTTTGAACATGGGACCAATGAGAGCATTTGGAGCCCTGCATGTGCAACAATACTGGATGTAAACCCACCAAAGTTCCTGCTTGAGAGCCACAGGACCATTTGTCAGCTCTGTAATCATCATTTCAGCCTTTATTATTTGTTGCAGAGGAGCTACCACCAGACTGTAAAAAGAAAAATGTTGGAGAAAGACAGCAGAGGAACCTTAGTAACTTGCTGAGTAACGGCTGGCATTTATAATCGAGGTAACCCATCATTCATCACAACGTTTATAAAGACAAACAAAAGTATGTGCCCTCTGTCACCACATCGGTCATTAAATGCAGTTTTAATTGCATAGTCTGTCTTACTGGTCAGGCAAGCCACAGCAAGATTTTATGGCTCTATGGTCACCTACATGAACATACTGATTTCGTAACTGACGAAAAAAGTTGCGTAGACTGACCCCTGCATGAGGTAGTTAAGTGTGTGGTTGGTTGGAAATCAAAAAGCAATGTCCTGCAGTAATGTTTTGTCCCTAAGGTTTCACAGTATATTTCAAAAGTAGAATCATATTGAAATTAAAAACTCTTACATGACAACTGTAGTCTACTTATCTTTGTCATTGTTTTGTGTGAGAGTCCTCTGACATTAGAATTTACACATTTTGCAATTAATGCTGATGTCATCCTTTAAAGCTCATTTTCCACAATTATTTGCATTCTGTAGCTAAAGCATAGATACAAAAGTGTCCAGTCTGTGCAGATGAGTGCCTTAGAAGTCAGCCTGATAACAGCTTTAACAATGCGCCAGCAGTTGGTCCTGCTGCCCAAACTCTTTCCCCGGGAGTCGTGTCTGTGTTTCCACCTCTGCCAGCTCAATGAGATGACTCACCTGTGGAAGCTTTTAACCCTCCCCAAAGCACCGTACTTGTTATTGGAAAAGTGAGAGAAGTCACAGTTTCACCTTTTCAGAAAAGTCCCCCCGGAGCGACTGTGATTTGCTTTGAACCTCTCTCATATTCATGCCAGACAGTGAAGTGGAGGTATGCCTGAGGGAAGTGTGCGTCCAGGAAGAGCTGCATGCTAGCCAAAGAAAGATAATTATGAAACTGCAAGAAAGTCTGGATGGATGACACCTTCTCTGAAAAACTACAGATACTAAAGGCTGTATGAGTAATACTTAAAAATAAGGTATGGAAATAACACAGTCACTCTTCCCAATAATTATTATCTATAGAGGACTGATAACAATTAGATATGTTAAGTATAATATTTCCTTTTTTCTCTAATGCCTTAATCTGATACACCAGATGGACCATTCAATATTTACTAAACTGAACATATCTCACTAAAGAAATACATAAACATGACTTTGTCAGGAAATTAAACCCAAAGGAAACTAACAAAATCAAAAAGCTGGACCCAATTGAAGATTGAAAAGGAAAAAGCTTTATTTTAAGTTGACCAGGGATCAAAGTCCAAAAAAATCAAAACTCAGTCCATAACAGAAGCTCTGAAAAATCCAAAACAAAGTTACAACAAAAAACCAGACTGAAAACAGAAACTACCTTAAAGCTCTGGAGAAACACGAGGGAGCACAGGAGACATGGTGAGGAGGAAGAAGAATGACCCAACAGAGAGCTGGACCTAGAGGAAGCTTCGGGCGATGAGCTGGACCTAGGGGAAGCTTCGGGTGGAGAGTTGGACCTAGGGGAAGCTTCGGGCGATGAGCTGGACCTAGGGGAAGCTTCGGGTGGAGAGTTGGACCTAGGGGAAGCTTCGGGCGATGAGCTGGACCTTGGGGAAGCTTCGAGCGATGAGCTGGACCTAGGGGAAGCTTCGGGCGATGAGCTGGACCTAGGGGAAGCTTCGGGCGGAGAGTTGGACCTAGGGGAAGCTTCGGGCGGAGAGTTGGACCTAGGGGAAGCTTCGGGCGATGAGCTGGACCTAGGGGAAGCTTCGGGCGATGAGCTGGACCTAGGGGAAGCTTCGGGCGATGAGCTGGACCTAGGGGAAGCTTCGGGCGGAGAGCTGGACCTAGGAGAAGCTTCGAGCGATGAGCTGGACCTAGGGGAAGCTTCGGGCGGAAAGCTGGACCTAGGGGAAGCTTCGGGCGGAGAGCTGGACCTAGGGGAAGCTTCGGGCGGAAAGCTGGACCTAGGGGAAGCTTCGGGCGGAGAGCTGGACCTAGGGGGAGCTTCGGGCGGAAAGCTGGACCTAGGGGGAGCCTCGGCCGGGGAGCAGGGAGTCGGTGGAGCCTCGGACGGTAGGCTTGGAGTCCGCGGGGCCTCGGACGGAGGACTTGGAGTCCGCGGGGCCTCAGAGGAAGAGCAGGGAGTCCGCGGGGCCTCGGAAGAAGAGCAGGGAGTCCGCGGGGCCTCGGAAGAAGAGCAGGGAGTCCGCGGGGCCTCGGAAGAAGAGCTTTGAGCCTGCAGGGCCTCAGACGAAGAGCTTTGAGTTTGCAGGGCCTCAGACAAAGAGCTTTGAGTTTGCAGGGCCTCAGACAAAGTGGGTGGAGACTGCAGGGCCTCAGACGAAGTGGATGGAGTCTGCAGGGCCTCAGACGAAGAGCTTTGAGCCTGCAGGGCCTCAGACGAAGAGCTTGGAGTTTGCAGGGCCTCACACGAGATCTTGGGGTCTGCAGGGCCTCACACGAAGAGCCTGGAGTCTGCAGGGCCTTACACGAAGAGCTTGGAGTCTGCAGGGCCTCAGACGAAGAGCCGGGAGTCTGCAGGACCTCACTGCCTGGAAGGCCTCCTGGCTGTAGAGCTGGACCACTCTGGGGATGAGGGACTAGACTGCAGTGGTGCTGAAGGGCTGGAGCCAGAATGCTGCTGGGCTGAAGGGCTGGAGCCTGACCACTGCGGGGATGAGGGGCTGGAGTCGGAATGCTGCAGGGCTGAAGAGCTGGAGCAGGGCCACTGTGAGGCGGAAGAGCTGGGGCCGGACCACTGTGAGGTGGAAGAGCTGGGGCCGGACCACTGTGAGGCTGAAGAGCTGGAACCCTCAGAGATTGAGGGACCAAGTTCTCATCAGGCCAGCGCACAGGTTCATCCAGTAAGTCTCTAACCCAAACTGGCAAATCCATGAAAATTGGGGCTTCTTGCCCACCTCTATCTTAGCGTGGCTTAAGGCAGCAGCTTGGATCCAGGGGTCAGTCTTTGGGTCCAATCAGACCTCCAAGCACATCAGCATTTCTTTAAAAAATTCACTGCTTGGTCCTTCTTTTCGTTGGGTCATTATGTCAGGAAATTAAACCCAAAGGAAACTAACAAAATCAAAGAGCTGGACCCAATTGCAGATTGAAAAGGAAAAAGCTTATTTTTGGATGGTTGTTGTTTTTACTGATTTCAGTACATAGTGGCATCTTCCATGCTAAGCAAAATGTTTATTTATATACCCTATAAAATCTAAGTGGTTAGGGTTAAATATTTATCACGTAGTTGCATGGGATCTAATTACAACCATAAGTGTGGACGGGTCCGAGCACTTTTCTATCATGGACCAGCCAAGACTCTGGCAAGGGAACTGGGGAAAATTTAAGTGGCTCTATCCATACACATGTACTCATATATACATGTACATACATCCAGAGGTGTATCCATCCAAAAGAGACAAAGGGACTAAAAACAAGATTTTATGATAGTGTCAGACCCATGGACACCAAGATCATGAATCAGTCCTTCAATCTAAATCTAAATCTACTCGAGGTTAGCTCCTTTAGATGTGGGCATCTCATTTTCAAAAGGGTCCTCTTGTCTATATGGTTGTAAAGATATTTTGTGCAGCATCTTGGGGTAACTTTATGATTTGGCGCCATGCAAATAAAGACTGAGTGATAAATACGTTTTAATCCCAGATAACAGCCATAGATTATTAGACTTTTATTGCTTTCATGTAATTTTACTTGTAGCTCAAAGGGCTGAATAATATTTTTAAAAATGCTTCTCATCATAAAAAGGCATTTTAAAAGTGTTTTATCATAAATGGGCACCAGGCAGAAGCTTGTGTAATACGATCAAATAAAGTGTCACAAACTTATCACAGGAACTCAAACATCACACTGTCTGACTCTTACATGAACCAGCTGGTCGTAAATGAGTCACTCTGTCTCTTGTCCCCTGCAGGGTGACTCTGACACTGTGGAGGTCTGACGTCTGCTAACAGTCAAATCTACACACTTTTATATTTAGCTTAAACAGGAAGACCAACACAACAACAGTGAAGGACAGCATGTTATGGTTGATGGCTCTTGGTCAAGTTCTGCTCCAAAGATGTTTTCAAGCGGACAAAAATACTGATTAGATGTACAGAAGAGTTAAAAAGTTAGACAAAGTGAGGGGATTGAATCACATTAATGGCACTCACAGTGACGATACTCTTACAATTCATCGGTTGCCAGTGTCTTTATGTCACATTTTAGCATCAGATCAGCTCGCTTTGACTCAGTATTTAGTACTTCAGTGTTTCTATCTTCAATCAATGCCACAACTTCCAAGTTGTGTCTCTGCTGAAGGAGTCCAGGGGAGCAAAACCAGTTGTTGGGTAAGCCCACAAAAAAAAAAGTCTTGATTTCCATTCTTTAAATCTTCTGCAACATAAAACTTCAATTACTTGGGTAAATCAATATATTGTCCAGGCTTACCTGAGAATACCTTGATATGTACACCAGAGGTTCCCAAATTTTCTCAGCTTGGGAACAAATGAGAAGTTCGCTCTCTCCCCTGGACCCAAACTTACAAAACTACATTTTATTAACTAAACCATCAGATACAATCATAATTGAGGTCATAAATCTTTTTTTGGCTTGAACAAGATATTAAGACTGGGGTTTCAATCACAAAATAATTACATTTTAAATTAAACTAGAAAGCATTCAGAGAGCGCAAACGTCTGCCAAGGTAGCTCACGTATTGCTGTTACATCTAAAAGCAATAGTTCCATGATAAAGTTACCATCATAATGTGATTCCTTGACCCTGAAAACCCACACCTAGCACTCAGAATCATGTTGATAAAGTTATTAGTTAGACAGTTATTGAGCAAAAACGATTGTTCCCTAATGTTGGTTATCTGGATCACCACCAAAATCTAATCATTTTTAAATTTGGACATTACCAACATCTCCTGAAAATCTGTCCAGTAGTTTTTGTGTAATCTTGCTAACAACCAAGAAACAGACAGACAAACAGACAAACAAACATACACCGGCAGAAACATAACCTCCTTGGCGTAGAAGGTTATAATTGTGTACATTTTAGATCATACGAGGTAATTAATTTCCTTCTGTAAAATACACTTTTGAAACATTTTAACATATTTTAAGATAAGGTTACAGGTCTTTTAGAAGATCGTTTTACTTTGAATTAAAAAAAAATACCTGCAATTTAAAGGAATTGAAAACAAACGCAGAGAATAATTTGGTTAACATTTTTGAAGGAGACAGAAGAAATCAGAATAATACGAGGTGTTCTTTGGTCTTAGATAGAAAAAGGTTTTATGCTCATATGTTTAGGATTCCCCAACAGTGCTGTTATTGTTTCCCTCTTAAATTTATTAACGTGAATTAAACAGTATCATCCTTATCCTTGTTAATGAAGGTGCTTCTAAAATCAAGGTGCAGCTCAAATTACCTGTAAGTTATAAAGGAGAATGTTAGACAGTGTTTCAACTGTCCCTAGTCTCCCCAAAGAAAAGGGCTGTTTGTATCTCTGATTTGTTGAAAATCTCTCTTTGAGTAGAGGCTACAGATTAATCTGTTTGTGATATTTCATCAGCCATTGTGTTTGTATAAAGAAGTAAACAGGGTTCTCTCTTGTTGTCATACCTGTCCAGCAGATCCCGCGAGCGAGGAGTCGCTGCAGCGTTGTGTGTGATTTTTGCTCTTTCAGGGAGCTGATATCGTAAATAATGTTGGATTTTTTTATGCTGCAGAGGCTTCGTCTAGAGGTGTCGGGGTCCAATCTGTAAGCTGAGCTTCATCTCCGCCACATATTCTCATAAAACATCATGTAACCCTCTCTGCCTCATTTGAAGGGCCTTGGCAAAGCTAAAGTTTATGAACTCTAGAATTCGCTAAGGCATCAAAGACACATCAGTCCTTAGTGCCTCTCGCATCAGTGTTCATTTTGACAGCACTTTTTAATTTAGTTTTGGTTATAGTCTTTTGCCTAAAATTTCATTTAGTTTCAGTCACAATTAAGTCATCTAAATTGTTTTAATGTTAGTCTAGTTTCAGTTGATGAAATTTCACAACATTTTAGTCAACCAAATCTACTGTAAATTTAGTCGACTAAAATGTGAAGTGTAAAGTGTAAGGCATTTTTTATGTTTCCTTGAATTTCTGAAGTCATGTTTTACACTTGGATAAAATGAAACATCTAATAACCCTTTATTGAATGCTAGTAAAGTTTTAATGTATAAATGAACAGAAACAAATTGAACTTTTGTGTGAAATGCAGTCACCTTTATTTAGGCTACCTGTCAGAGCATCTCAGTTACAATACCAGAACTGACAACAAACAGTGAACCTGCTCTACATGAATATATCAATTCATAAAGAGAGGAGCTCTGATTGGATCGCTCCACAACTTATCCCACCACCATAAAGCTAAAGCAGTTGTGACTGGATGTCCCTCTTAACTCATCCAACCTTTCCACACAACCAAAACAGCTGTGATTGGATATATTACTTATCTGTTCCTACTTTCCACCACATAATGAAATTAGATCTGACTGGATATAGTCTCTGTCAAACATTTTTGTCTAGTTTTTGTTTGTTAACAAAAATGTCAGTGAATTTAGTTTTAGTTTTTGTCAATGTGCACTTGTTTTTATTAGTTTTTGTCCATGTGCACTTGTTTTTATTAGTTATGTCTGGTTTTCGTCAGGGAAAAAAAAGGTTGTTTACAAAAACTATGACAAAAATAACTAGTGAACAAAACTAACACTGACTCTCATACGCATGTTTTTTCCCTTCCTGTTTTTGGCCCTCAAATGTCCAGCACTCCCAGCTCTGCCAGTGACGAGACAGCTAATATGGTCATGAACCCTCTACATCCAGGTCTATACCAGATGAACCCTAATGCATCAAATCTCCACAGATGTGAATCTGATTAGTCTGAAAACATGACTAAACAGCAGAGACATTATCGAGTAGAAGTGTGACAGAACACTCTGATGTTAACCTCTCTGTCTCTTTGTTTTCTGCAGGACGTCAGTAAGCGCATGTCTCTGCCCATGGACATCCGTCTGCCTCCAGAGTTTCTGAAGAAACTTCAGCTTGAGAGTGAAAACTCTCCGCCCTGCAAACCAATCAGCCGAATGTCACGCCGTGCTTCACTGGTCAGTGTTATTTTTATCACATGAAGAGCTTTGCTTTGCTGACATGGACTTTTTCGTATTGTTAAGTTTAACCACCTCAGTTTTTAATGGAGTTACTTTAACTCTTAACAGCTTTATTAACAAAAAATAATAAAGTGTGTGATTTTGTTCATGGATTTTACAGTAATAATTTCAAATGTCTCTGAATCAGATAGAAACAGTTGTTGTCCTGTCTAATTTATAGACTGTACTGTTGTTTGTCAAAGACTTGTGAAAAACCCTCATGAAAAAGTGTCTCTTAAGTTGTCATTATACAAATGTAACAGATCTTATGAGAGACTGACAATGTGTTATGTAACTCATGATCCTGTAGAGCTAATGTTCACCCGGCCTCTATAATAATCCCACTATAGCAACCTCATTACATTTTTGTTTACTCTACCCCTTCACCTGATGATTAGTCTTGCTCATATTAGAGAGCAAATTTCCTCTCTGAAAGTTATTAACTCTCTTATCTTTCCCTCCTCTTATTAAATGTGTACTTTCTGTATTAATATATCCAATTACAGGTATTAATGTCATTCTAAATTAATGTGGAAAACAAGGATTTGCTCTCATAGCAAAGGGATCTAAAAATGTAAACTGTACAAAAATTAATTAGACTATCTTTTGGGGCTTGAAAGCAGGAGTAGTACAATAACACACATAATACTATAATATAAATATATTACTAATACAATTGAAAGCTTGCTGGCTACACACAGCCACCCTTTTTTATCAGTACAGAGAAGTTATAAACATCCCTGACAAAATCTGCCTTATAAATTAGAAATAGAAATACATCCATGATCATCTTTGCCTACATATGTGTTTAGTTTTTTGCAAGAAATTGCCAGTATATTTGACTTTGATCTCTTTCTGCAAATCACTCTTGTAAGTTTCATAACCACGTCTTTTAAAATAGAAATGTAAGTAAAGTATACCAAAAAGAGGAACTCATCTCTATTCATTGGAAAAGGATTGTAAATTGACTCAAATTCTTGAGCAAACTAAATTAAGCACAGGAATGACTATGGAGTTAAAAACATAAATATTGGTTTTGTCAACTCTGATCAAACCATTATACTTGTTTCTGTTGTTATATGAGATTTTGATATATCAGCCCTCTGGCAGTGGGGATCTGATCAGTCTTGCCCTGTCAGTGACTACAGTTTTCGTCTTTGATCAGAGACAGTGTTTCCAATCGCTGGACAGTGGGCCACCAGTGGGCCACAGATGTACAAAAGGTGGCCCTCAAGAGGTCATTCACAATAAATAAAAATCATGAGTATAATTCTAATTACATTTTAAAATAACCTCTAAATGCTGAGTTTCACTTTTCAAGTTTTGGAACTAAAATAAAAATGCGAGAAGAAGTAACTTACACATTCACTTTTTATCATTTTGATTGTCTGACAAACAGAACTGACCTGAAACGCCATATAGAACGTTCAATTTATACTATACAGAATATATTTCACTAGTCTTTCAGGGAATCAGTCCATTAAAAAAGTGTTTGGAGAGGGCAGAACCTTTCAAAGCAATCGCAGGTGACTGGATAGTGGGCGAGCATCACTGATATGATATAAGTATAAAGCATGAGCCATTCAAACAGCAAACTCTCGCCAAAATATGTCGGAAGTGGAACAAAAATATCATGTTTTTTGAGAAATGCTTTCACTTTGGACATTTACTTTCAATTTACTGGGTTCCCACGCGTCCTGGAAAACCTGGAAAGCCTGGAAAATGATTGACCAATTTTCCAGTCACGGAAAACATATGGAAAATGAGGAAAAAATGAAAAATGTCCTGGAAAAGCTTGAATTGTCCTGGAAAATTATTTATCCTCCTTCTACTTTGTTAATGAACAAAAATCAAACAGGAAATGAAATGAAGTAAATTGTACTTGGTAACTAATGCACACTTAGACATAAAATATGAGTAGATAAAATAATAAAAGTTAAGGAATAAACGATAAAAACTCAGAACAATAGCTACAGAAAGAATTTAAAAAACGGCAAAATGAAATTTAGGCTACTTTAACAGTAAATCAACAAAATCTTTATAAAAAAGCAGAGTAAATAACAATAAAAAATAAGTTTAAACCATAAATTTATAATAGTAAGACACTACATAAAAGCCAGACTTAAAAGATAGCTAACAGACAATGTTCATGCCCAAGAATTAGAAATAAAAAAAGTCCTGGAAAAGTTCTGGAAAACTCCTGGAAAATGATTTCTAGAAAGGAGTAGGAACCCTGATTTGATAAAGAAATGTGGTCCAGATCTGACAAAACTGCGACAGAATCTGTTAGCATCTATGCTAATCTCTGCTGGAGCAGTCTCTTTTCGCTTTCATCACGCTCATAGCTCCCGCCTCCTCCTGCTTTAAAGGATGCTGACTGGGTCATTCACCTGCCGATCAGGCTCAGTCATTTTGACTTGGAGCTTTGCAAGATGGATCTGCCTGATTACTGTTCATGAATCAGGTGGATCCAGCTGCAACGCAAGGTTTAATAGAACCACCATCACAGTTTAAGTGGTATTGAATTAACTGGAATATATTCTTTAATAGCTCACTATGATACTTTGTTCCTGAATTTAAAGACTTAACTGTGCTTTCCAAAGCATGAAGCTTCCAGGAGGAGATTGCAAAGTCTTACAATATGTAAAAAAGAGAGATTGAAAAGAAAATAGAGCAGGAAAATTGAGTGTTCATACTGAAATCTGTCTTTAAAAACAACAGGAGGTGGTAAAGTCTCACGTTATGGTTTTATAAGAGTTTAAGCGGGCCTTGTACAATCATCAGGTTTCAGAATGGTCAGTGATGTACCTCAGTTTGCTGATGTTAAAGATGTTATAACAGTAAATGCTGAAATTTGTGTCTTCTTCTTTATGTTTTTTTTCCTCCAGTCCGACATAGGCTTTGGAAAACTGGAGACGTACGTGAAACTTGGAAAACTGGGCGAGGTTTGTAAGCTACAGCCACTCACACTCTTACCATTGAACAATTTAACAAAGCTGATGAAAACAGATGCAACCAGGAATCAACGCAGGACGAACCTACCATTAAGAAAAAGAGAGAGTGAAAGTATAATATTCACTGTTGAAAAGGAGAAGTCAGGGTGGTTCGGTGGCTGTAAATCATCAGGAAGGACAGCAGTGCAAAGTTTGTCAGAAATCAAGTTCACAAGAAAGGGCACGATCATGAGACTCAATGACATTTGACCTTGTCCATCAAAATCCTAAGTTTGTCCCTGAGTTAAAGAGGAAAATCCTGGTCAGCGTTCTTGTAATATTTCATCCAAAGGCAAAGGGTAGATGTGACACCAGATGGTCTTTGACCTTTGACCTGCAAAGTCTAATCAGTTCAGCCTTGTGTTATGGTGTGCATTTGTGTAAAGTCTGACAGAAAAACAAGCAAACCTTTTAACATTTTTGTCAGACTGCAATTACAAGTCTGCTTTCACCAGCAGAGAATGATAATGAAACACTATGACCTTGACCTTTGACCTTCAACTTGGAATATCTGATCAGGTCATCCTGTAGTAAGAATGGACATGTTTGCAAAGCATTTCACAACCTAATGATAACTGCAAAAGACCCTTAATCCAGGTGAACATTTGTGCAAAGGCCAATGAGATTCCCACAAAATGTGCTTAGAATTTGTGTTCACAGGAAAAAATAAATACAGTGAGGGGCAGGAATGAGTCAAAAAATGTGTTGTTGAGAATTTAGACAGTTTTGGCCACCTTTGCCACCTGTCTGTCATGATTTTTGATGTCTTTGCTGTAATTTCTGCTGACTGCCTCTGATGGTGTCCTTGGTTTGCAAAGCAAGCAGGACTAAGTAACAGGAATTGATAAGCAAAACGACTAAATGATATTCCTTGAGGGGAATGTTATCAATTCTCCACAGAAATTGGCTTTCTATTCCCTTACCTTATTATCAGGATGTTATTTGTGTGTTTTGCTCTTAGGGGACTTATGCCACAGTGTTTAAAGGAAGAAGTAAACTGACAGAGAACCTGGTGGCCTTAAAGGAGATCCGGCTGGAGCACGAAGAGGGAGCCCCCTGCACTGCCATCAGAGAGGGTACAAAAATAAATAATATTCACATTGCAGGGATATGGCTGTTTTTATTAAGCCCACTGTGCAATATTCTGAATGTGCAATAACCATCCTTCCATCCATTATCTATACCGCTTATCCCTTTCGGGGTCACAGGGGGCTGCCGTGCCACCGTGACGTCCATGTGCAATATCCTTTGGTTTTTATTGCCGAGGGCAGACGCCATTTTTTTTTTTTTTTTTTTAGTTACGATGGTCACATGGTCAGATTAGGCGACCACAGAGCCATAAATTTGTACTGTGATTTGCCCACCAAGCATGACAAACGACACAAGTGGAGCCGACCGCATTTAATGAACGCTAGAAGGAGAGGCAACACCGACGACGGCAAACAAGCACACTGTATTTAGAGTACCGTTCTTTTGTTTGTATCTACAAATGTTGTGTTGAATGATGTGTTAGTTTGCTGATAAATGTAAGCAGTCACTCACCGTGTTGAATCTGCTGTTTCTCCACATCATTTCTCCTTTTTACAGTTTGCAGTAGCTCCTCTGTAACACATCATAATGGCAGGGATGTTTCTTTTTCAAAGCTATGCAAACTTTGCTTTTGTTCCATTGCTCAAAAGACACAAATATCAACTTGTTTACGTCCATGATCGTTGCACATGCGGAGCTCTCAGTGCTCTCATTGGTCAATGTCTCTGATGTGGAGGAGCAGATCATGAAAGGCAGGACCAAAATCTAAATTAGTTTAACTTTTGTAATTATCGTTTAATTCTCAACTGTTACCACAAACACAGAGCGCTGCCATCTTGTGAGCAAGGGGACGCAAAATAGCTGCGCTGTGATTGGTCGAAGACATCAGCATGTTGTTGGTCGGTACACTACGACTGAGCATGCAGAAATCAAGTAATTTGCGCATGCGTGAAGCAAAAGGTGTTTCGTTTGTGAAAGAGAGAATCATGCATTTGTTGTGAAAATAATGATATTTCATTGATTAAAACTTTAAATAAAGGTAATTTTTGAATTTGTCTGAGAGAGTAAGGTTTGGGCAAAATTTGGATGCGTGTTATATTGGAGTGCAGTGTTTTTCAGGCAAAAATCGTGAAAATATGGGGTGCGTGTTAGAATCAAGTGCGTGTTATAATCGAGAAATTGCGGTATTCCTATTGTTAAATAAAAAAATGATTGTGAGGTTGTCCTGTCAAATCAATTGTGTTTCAATTAGCATTTCTATAGACTTCGTAGCATATTTTACAAGCTTTTTATTCTGCAGGTTCTATGCATTCAGTAGGTTGTTTCAGTCATTAGGTTCTGTAAATTAATTGTGGCATCAATACAATAACGTGTTGACATTAAAATGAAAATGTACTTTTAATACTTAAGTATTTTCAAAAGCAGGTACTCCAGTACTTTAACTTAAGTAAAAATTTGACTGAACAACTTTCACTTGTAATGGAGTAATATTTGACCGGGAGTAGCTATATTTTCACTCAAGTAATGGAGTTGAGTACTTTGTTCAGTATGAACTGATAAGTACACGTAATATACTCCTCAGAAGAAATGTAAACAAAATTTTAGTTGGTTATGTCTCCTTTTCAGTATTTCCCCCTGCCATTCATTTGTACTATATTTGGCTGAAAAATCTGTCTCAGTATCAGTTTTTTTGGTACTACTGAATGTAAAATTTAATGATATTGGATAGTTTTTAAAACAGAATGGTATCAAAGTTTTTTTTCTGTCGAGTCAGCAGTCATTAGTTACATTATTGTTTTACTGCAGAGGAAAAAAAACTCCTCCTTGAGTCTCAGCTGTCAGAAATGTGTGTGGAGTATATTTTCCTGTATTTTGTCCAGTATGTGAAAAGCAGCTCTCACATCTCCGTCCTCCATCCACCAGTGTCTCTGCTGAAGAACCTGAAACACGCCAACATCGTCACGCTGCACGACATCATCCACACCGAACGCTGCCTCACTCTGGTGTTTGAGTATCTCGTGAGTATTCAGTATTCAGATGCTGATCTTCTCCTCGTGAAACAAGGACAGATTTAAATGTGAGGACTGTGTGTGTCGTCTCTTCCAGGACAGTGACCTTAAACAGTACTTGGACAACTGTGGGAATCTCATGAGCATGCAAAATGTCAAGGTGAGCCACAGGGATGAAAATGAGTCATACACAGCAGCAAGGGCCAGCAAACTGAACTGACTGTACTGCACAGAGAGCAGCTTGACATCAGCTGTTGATGATGGCAATAGCAATGGTACTTTTGTTTAAAGACAACATTTAAAACAGAAAAGCACAATAATCAAGTGCACACTTACATCAGGAACATGTTAAAGCAATTCATTTGTCATGTGTTTGGACTCTAAACTCAGGCTGCCCTGGTGATCTTGTGTAGCACAGCAGAATGAGCATTACAGTCTCCCCTGGTCCAAAAATTAAACATGGAATAATTTCACTGCATTATTTTGAGTTGTGAACTGACACTGTTTTTTTTTTTTTTATCAGTATATATATTATTTCAAGCTCAAAGCAATATCTTATACGATCAATTACTAAATATTAGGGCGAAGGGGGTCCAGCTGCTTTCGGGAAATCTTCCTGGAGAATGTGATTTTCATTTTAATGCAGATGATACTTATATTTACCTCACCTGTGATTTGGGTTAGATATTTAAAGCTTTTGCAGATTATATATTTGCCCTACCTCACAACCTGTTATTTTAAGGACACAAATACTTTCACAAATCATACAGCAAAATGCATGATTGAAATTAATATCCTTGAATAAATGTTCATAGAGAGTTTGGTCATGCAGAAGATGCCTAAATACTGTTTGCAATGAAAACAATATTTTTCTGTAAAGTGAAGAGTAAAGAAATCTCAAAACACCTATGACAAAATGTTGCTGAGGTGTTAATGTTTTAAGGGCCCCCTTTTAGTTAACCTTGCAGTGCAGTTGGATCTGCCTTATTAAATGTCTGTAATCAGGTAGATACATATTGTCAAGCTCCAGTCTACAACAACTGTGGGACGGCCCAATCAGAGTCCTTTAGAGAAGGAAGTGGTGAGAGCTACAAGTGAGACGACAGCAGGAAGAGATTAGCATAGATGCTAACAGCTTCAGCAGCAGGTTTATCATATCTGGACTGCATTTATTAATTAAAAAAACAGATAACAACACTGCAGTCTTCTACATTTAAAGTCTTTTTGCCTAACTTTCAACGTTTGTTTTAGAAAGTGTCTCACTTACTGTTCTTTACACCGCGGCAGTAGTGCCCACCTATTACATTATCTGATTGACTCATGATGGTTGTGATTGATGGAAGGATCGTACAATTACCTGTTAGACATTCCCAAACACTTTCTATAGGCTGTTGTCCAGATGGACCAGTGAGATATATTGAATAGTCTGGCATGTCAATTTTGATTCATAAAATTTTTCTACCCAACCCCCACCTTCATGCCCCCCCGGTTCATTGCTAGCCTCATACTTACCACGAGGTGATCTTGTAAAATCTGCCCTAGCTTGGCAGTCATGCGAAACATTTTTTTCTTTATTTATTTTGTCCTTGCGCCCATGTGTTCGTCATATTTATGATTTTTAAAGAATAATATTGAAAATGCAGGTGCTTGTGTTTTCCTGCCCCAGATCTTCATGTTCCAGTTGATGCGTGGTCTGTCCTACTGTCACAAGAGGAAAATCCTTCACAGAGACCTGAAGCCTCAGAACTTGCTCATCAATGACAAGGGCGAGCTCAAACTGGCAGACTTTGGTAAGAAAAAAGATCTCGCTCATATGCAGAGCACACATACATCAACATGCGAATGTGTTCATAGAGACACACACTCCTGGGACTGAGATAGCACATTCTGTGCCACCGTCACTTTCCAATTATATTTTATTGCCATTTGGAGATTTCTCCGCTGATTACTTTAGCACCCTTATTCTTGGTATCCTAGCAACTGTGCCCCGACGTCTGACTTTTCTCACTTTTGAGATGAAGTGGGTAAATATGCCCAGTGGTGTTCCCTGGCAATATTTTAACTGATTCAGAATGACCTAAATGTAGGTTATGAGGTGATGAGAGGACCACTATAACCTTCTTATTTGATGGTATTTTGATCAATCAGACACATGGCTGTAAGGAAACACCTTTTCAAGTTAGAACTGTGACACCAGGGGGTGTTATTGATCACACTTACATGTGTTGCCCTCAAGGGTTTTAACCCCACTGTTTAACACTTAGCACACCCACAGGCTTTTTACACTTAGAAAATCTAAGGTAGACCAACAATCTGAGCTATTTCTTCAGAAATACATCTCACAGTAGGAGAATATCCCTTTTAGATTATGATTACATGTAGTTGGGTATTTTTTTAAATTGGAGTTTTTCTTTCACCATGTAAAAAATAGACTCATCTGCACAAATAAAGTGTTTAAAATAGGGCTGGTATTGTTAAGAAACGTACGATTTGATTCGATTTCGATTCTTCAGGTGGCAATTCAATTCAGTGTCGATTCAGTAGGAAGTAGAAATACACAAATAATTAAAGTACCTGTTGACAATTTTGAATTTTTATTTTGATGCCAGTGTGAACGAATGTGGTATGTCACCTCAATCAAACATATAAAAATACAAATTTGCACATTAATAACTTATTTGTGCATATGGAGTACAAAAGTAAAAAACATGACAGTTAATACTTTAATCATAAATGTCCACCTGGACTTTTTTTGTCTTTTTTTGTCAATAAAAGTGTGTCAGGAATTGTCCTTTGAATACATTTTTTCACCCTTTTTTTCACGAGAAATAAAAGTAAGCAATTCTGGCAAATATTTGTCAATATTATGTTATAAATGCTTCAAACAGTGTGTAATTACAAGACAAGAATAAAAATGGATTTGAATTTTAAACGGTTGCAAATGAACATGTAGAAATTTTCTGCGATGACCAAAACTCAAACATTTTTGTTTGCCTACAGCATTTAGTGTCCATGTTACAGTCTGTTATTTTAGACCATTTCCAGGCGTTTTTTTTACTGATGGTAGTCTCTGAAGCAGTTCCTGTCCAGCTGAAGACAGAGATCCAGACATTTATTCCTCCAGTATTTCTAAAATGACTATTTATGAAATCCATAAAAAACTAACTATGATGAAAAAGACGATCAATGACAGAAAAAGACAGTAAAACACGTGGAAAATACGTCGTAAATACGGCAAAACACAGAGAAAATACGGCAAAAGAACGGAAAGAAAACACTCCAGATTGATACTAATGCTATTGTTTACAATATTTTTCATTATTTACACAGATAATACTAATAAACCACCACTTAAATCACTCACATTTGGTCTTCTTTTGTCAAGAAGAAGAAAACCTACTTTAGGCAGTAGTCTAGAGGTTGCAGGTTCAAGGCCAGCTCCGGGCAACACATGGTGATGTGTCCTTGAGCATGACGCTTAATCCCAAATTGCTCCCACTGCTGTGTCAGAGGCGAATAAATGGGCATGAAAGAGTGTGAATGTGTTCGTTGATACAGATGGATTACTAACATAAACGCAGAACCATCAGTGAGTGAATGTGAGACTGAATGGGTGTCAATGGGTAGATGTGACCTGCGTTGTAAAGCTGCTGTGAGTAGTCAAAGACTAGAAAAGCGCTGTATCAGCTCAAGTCCATTTACCATTTACCAAAATATGTGGTCACCAAAGGAAAGTAAACTTTACTTTAAAGACACCTCCCTGCTCTCTCTCTCTGAGTTTTTTACGTCTTTGCACTATGCTTAGTTCAAAATGCCCTTTTATTTTCAGTAACCTCAAAAGCTCTTTGCCTGACAGAAGCCTAAAACGCACATGAACAACAGCGTTTTCAGAAGTACCTGTCTACATGTGGGCATGGCTGTAAGCAGGGTACACGCTACATGATTTTCAGGCTGAGTTTTGGCTCAGGTCCCCACTTCTGACCAAACTGAGCAAAGACCAGATTATCTGGAACTCCTCAAGATTATCTTACCTGATTATCCAGAAGATCAAGACCACACAGACCTGAAATGTGTATTGTCGTATGGGACAGAGCAAAGACAATCAGGGAGCAAGCTGGCTGGAGCAGGAAGCAAATGTAGCTATGGCAACTGATGTAAAGGCAAAGTATAAAGTTGGACGGTCAATAGAAATGGAGGACCAACTTGTTGATGTGTCAAAAACAAGACTGTCTATACAGCGTAATCTGTAAAGTATATATAAGAGACTGATAAGAAGAGGAGCAGGACAGAAATGAAAACCGCGCTAGAAGTTAAGCGCTAGCCTTATGCAGTTCCTTCCGACATTGTCTGCCATGTTTATTTGCATAAAAGATGTGCTTGCAAGATTACAAGCTGTGAAAGTAGAGGCCCTGGAAGTTGGTGAATGAAAATGTGAATGAATTTTTGGATGTGTGGTGTCCTTTGTCTCTCTCTTTGTGGCATAGCACACACAAGAACAAAACTGCTAGATCTGTTATTATTAGTCTTCATGTGTGGGATCGCTCGCTGTTTTATAGCCTGATTAAGATTTCAGAAATCTTTATGTGTGTATCAGGCCTTAGGTTGAAGGAGGGATGTTGTCTCAAGAGGCAAGAAATGACCAAAATTCAGCCTTTTTTTATCCCACATTCATTAATGTATCCATCCTCTTTCACTTACCTGGAGCCAGGTTTTGTTGGCAGCAGGTCAGCAAGTAAACCTAAACACCCCTCTCCTTTGCAACTACTCCAGTTCTCACTGGGGTATTCTGAGCCATTCCCGGTCTTTATTGAATCCAATGGTATGGATATGGGATCTATCACAGGTTTTCCCCCCCTTTGTGCCTGCATGGAAAGTCTCCCTAGGGAGGGGACTAGGAACAACAGCTCCAGGTTGAGCCCCTCCGGATGTCCAAGCTCCTCATCATATCTCCAAGCTGAGACCAGCAAGTATCTCAATTTGATTGCTTGTATCTGCAATCTCGTTTACTTTTGCCACCATCTGAGCTCATGACCACTGGCAAGGGTTGGAGATAAAATGGTCTGTTAAATTGAAAGCATTGCCTGACTCAGATAATTCCAGTAAAATGTTTTTTTTTTCTTTGGTGATACACCAATCAGCCTCTCAATCCCTCAGTACACTCCACCTCACATGTGAACAAGAGACTATTTTTTAAGTCCTTAGTTTGAGGCCAAAACTCACCTGCCATCCAGCACAAAGACAGCTTATCCAAGGATCTTAAAATAAATGCATTCTTTGTTACTGATGTCTCATATCGCTGTTGTTTTGTTCAGGTCTGGCGAGGGCCAAGTCTGTCCCTACAAAGACTTACTCCAATGAGGTGGTAACCCTGTGGTATCGACCTCCTGATGTGCTGCTGGGCTCGACAGAATACTCCACACCTATAGACATGTGGTGGGTTGAACTTTTCAATGTGGACATTTCATTCTAGCAATGATTGTATCTGTGGATAATTGGTCCAACAACATGGGGCCCTATTGTACAATCTGATGATATGGTTTAATTAGTTACCATTTTAACTGGTGCCTTCCAACCAACAGTGTTCCTAACTTTTGTTGTTCTAAAGACAGAAAGAGTCCTCATTAATGTCTTGTTTAGTTCAGGGACAAGCTCATGGCTCCCAGTGATCCTGTGCTGTGGCAATTGTACTGTTATGCAAAATGTGTATTTGTTTGCACATCTGATGCTGCAGCTTATCTGTGACTGTACTGTCTTACAGAAACCAGGTCATGGTACTACCAATACTATGCAATTAACTAAGCCAATTAGCAAGGAGATTTCTTGTTGGGCTTCTGAAATTTTCATTTTTCTAATTGCTGTTGTACTATGACTTTTTGCCGTCTTCAGTACATAATCTTTTACATTTAAAGCCATAGCACTTGTAAATACAATATAAGTACATGGCACCACCAAAAGCCTCATAAATTAACCCACTTACAGGTTAAAACTACCCAAAAAAAATAAATTGGCTTGACAATACAATTTGGTAAGGTTGTTTACAGTGTTTAACTTAACCGCGACAAAGCCCCTGTGTTTAGAACTTTATGTTGGGATATATTGGTTATGTATCACTCCCCCATCAGCTGGTGAAGGAGTCAAGAGGAAACAACAAACATGAACTTCACTGAAACTGAACTTATAATGACTGATTTTCACTCTATTAACGATGGCATGCCATTAGTCTTGGGTACAGAGGATATCTTAATGAACTGAAGTACACAGAAGAAAAACTTTTGTGGATTGAGACACAGGTAGAAAGAGGGATGGAGAAACTGAGCAGCAGGACAGATCACAAGTTACCTGGTGGTGTAGATGAATGAACTGTGAGCACACGTCCGCAAACTTGGGGGTCCATTGCTGTCACCAGTGGGACTTAGTAACACAGTTTCTCCTGGAACTTTCAGCAGAGCTCTTTAGTTTCAGTAAGCTCTAAAACTGCTGTCATATCTTGTAGTCCTGATAGGTAAAATATGCACTGAATTTAGGGATTTATATCAGTTTGTGCTCCAGTGAGTACTACCTGAACCTGCTGCAGCTCTCTGACCTGATCTAATGACAGGAGTCACTGGTGGAAGGATACGTAGCCCATTGTTGCATCACAAAATAGTTCTAAAGAAGTTTTGTCCAGGAAAAGTCAGAAGCTGTAAAGAATCTTATACCTCTTTCCCACTGGCCAAAAAAACCTGTTTAAACACAGTAACAATCGGCTCCTGTCAGCAGTGGGAAAGGCTCTAATCGGCATTCAGACGCAGGTCGACTGACCCTGCAAGCGACACAGGTTTTTATCGGCTCCCCTCCAATCAGCTCCAGTGGGAACATCACACCGGGTGAACACGCTAATTTACGGGATGATGTTGGCGTAACCTGCCTACGGCATAGTATCGTGCCCGTCTCCTCCGTCTGTAACTTCTGCAACTCTTTGCCATCTCAGCAACAAATTCCATCCGCCTTCGTATCATCAGCGCTCGAATGTCGTTCAGCCTGCGCTAAGTTTGTACATTAAAAAGAGGGACAAAAGTACGAATGCGGAAAACAATTGACCACCATATCCATGGCTTCCCTGCTCCTTTCCATTGTTTACATGGCCGTGTTTCAGCACGCTGATGGTGTCATCAATGTGATGAAACAGCTTGACGCATCAGAGGGAAAAAAAACAACCATGCAGCTCATCTGCATTAATTAGACCCGAGTCTGCTGGCAATGGGAAAGGAGTCACTTGCCGATTGTTACCGGGTTTACCCGCGTTGAAAAAAAAACACATTTACCCGCTAACTTTAGTGGGAAAGCGGTATTACTGTAGCGTATTGTCAAGCCAACATAGTTTTTTGAGCAGTTTCAACCTGTAAGTAGGCCAATTAAGAGCCTTTTGGTGGCACCATGTACTTCTATGGACCAACTACCATCTGCCCCTGGACATCTTCCCCCAGGGACAAAGCACACAAGTATTGGCACTCACATTTAGCGCCATGGGCCTCTCGCGACCCCACTTCAAAAACCCAAACTACCCTTTTAAGTACCCTCAAGTTAGTATCCAAATGCTGTAAAAAGATGTTAATCTTTGGTAATTCTCAGCATAAATAGAATAAAATAGAATAGAATAGAATAGAATGCCCTTTATTGTCATTATACTTAATGTACAACGAGATTGGAGAGCTTCTCCTTCTTCAGTGCAGAAAATGTGCGAGATAAAATCCAACTCTGTGTTTGTTATATAAAATAGTAAAAAAGGATAAATATTAAGAAGAATATAAAGTATAAAATAGAAAACAAAAAAATGAAATGTGCTGTATTGCACAGGATACAAAAAAAAAATGTAGAAATGTAATGTATTGCACAGGATGATTGAATATTCACATGACTGTCTTGTACAGGATGGATGAATATTGAGGTAGAGTTATAACAGAGCAGCAGCAGCAGTGACAGGTATATACACATGTAGCTATAGTCTTTATATTCAGGTATTTGAATGCTAATAAAAATTTGCTTTGATAAGTTTCCTCTCCTGCCCCCCTCAGCTCCTCTGATATTTCCTTTGCCTGAAGGGACTCATTATCTAAGTGCAGACTAAACACTTCACATGTTTCATCTTTGATTGTGGCAATTTGTCTAAACTACACAGACTGAATTATCACAGATCTAGATTCAAGTTATGAAGCTGAACTTTTCAGGAAACCCCAAAACACATCAGCTTTGCTCTTCACTGTTTAATTAGATGAATGTCTAACAGCCTGAGGACGGTCCAGGATTTCCATGAATCATGCATATCTACTCAGCTCTCCCAGGTTATTAGTGGAGATGAGTCACTAGCCCTACAATGGAGAGTCATTTATCTTCATGCTCTTTCCTTACCTGTGTTTGCTCATTATCAGTTCACCGTGGTGCTAAGACAGCTTGAGCAGTGCTAAACCTCTGAGGCTTACATGTGGAGCAATGCTGCATGTCTCCTTAATAAACTCACCGAGCCCACTCACAGCATAAGTGCAGTTATTATCAGCGCTCTTTAGATGGTGTTATTGTTGAGCACAGCCTCTCCGGGCTTCTGTATTTTCTTCTTTTTCAGGGGCGTGGGCTGTATCCTGTATGAGATGTCTACAGGTCGTCCCATGTTTCCTGGTGCCACAGTGAAGGAGGAGCTACACTTAATTTTTAGGCTTATGGGTAAAGTACAATCACCTACAAACTCTCCAAATTTTAAGTAATGCATGAAGTTAACACACAACAGGGGTCCACATGACTTTGTGTCTTTGTCTTCCAGGCACTCCAACAGAAGAGACTTGGCCGGGTATCAGCAGCAACGAGGAGTTTAAAACTTACCTCTTTCCTCAATACAGATCACAAGCTCTCCTCAACCATGTGCCCAGGTAACATTATTGATTTATCAGTTCATGTGTATTTGATATTTACTGCCAATCTGTCTGAGGGGAACAGAAAACCAAGTGATGCAAGCAAGGTGGACCCTGGAAAGAACAAGTATAGAGACAAGATCTGCACCACAATGTAGAGTCAAGTGTGAAAATGCTTAAAAACACCTTTTAGAGCTTAAAGAGCAATTAGGCATCCTACTGAAACAACGTGTTGGAGAATATTTACCTCCACTAAAGCCGTCATGTTTTTAGCCAGGGTCTGTTTGTTTGTCTGTTAGTAAAACTACTGGATTGATTTAAATCAAAATTTTACCAGAGGTGTGGTTTGGTCCAAGGAAGAAGCCATTACATTTTGGTGTTGATCCGCATATTTGTCTGGATGGAATAAAGTCCCAAAATTTTCTGAAAATCCCATAACTTAACAATTGGGCTGTATTTAAAAAATCACATCTCTGACATCACTCGATGAATTTATAACTCTATCATCAGCTTAAATTTTATCTCAATCTGATCCAGATTGATGTCACAAAAACACAGAAGTTTATAACGGCAAATCCCATTCATTTCTGTGAGGGTTTTGCGCCCTTTACATCATTATGGGAATTGTAGTTTAGGTGAAAACTGACGTCAACGTTTTTCAAGCCTATTTCACTACATTACCCAGCTTACCTTGCAATGCCAGCGGAGGAGTTCTCCACATGGGCAGATGCGAGCAGAGACTCGGCCGTCCAATCGGAGCGTGTGGTGATCCAGAGTTGTATCTTTTACAGGGGTTGTGGAAAAGCCACTGCTGTAACTTAGGCCCTGTTTACACTGAGACGATTTCACCAGAAACGCAAAAGTTTTTCTTTTGCGTTTTCAAAGCAATCTGCGTTCACATGGAGACGCCAGACAGATGCCACAACTGAAAACGCTGTAGCGTGCATGCCAGTCCAGTAGATGGCTATGTAGGTTTGCAGAGACACAGCGGTGTTACAACACCTGTACGAAAAAGAAAAACTTTTCACAAACAACACTGGCAAGTGGACGCATGGAGACGCAGAAGTTTTTTGTCTGGACAACAAATATGTCTGGATAGTTTTTTCTGGATAACAAACCGAGCACGGTAAGCAGCATACATGTTACCGGTAGATGGCCGAAGTTGTTGTTGTTCCTGGGATGCGCATGCAGTCTTCATGTGCAAGAGTACTGCGCATGCGGTGACGTTAGTGTTTCACCCTGAAATGCTAAATCTCATCTACATGAAGCTGGGCCACGATACATTTTCAATATTCCCCGCTCTGGACCCTGGTTTCAAAAGTTTGCGGATTCAGGCACTCCAGGCACTATTCTCTACTCTCCGCTTTGGGCTGAAAACGGAGTCATGTAAACACCACCTTAGCTGCTTGGCAGAGGTCTGCGCTCTCTGAGTGCTTTTCTAGTTGAGAAAATATATTTTACACAATTTTTTTAAACTAATATGCTACAGCAGGGGTGTCCAATCTATGGCCAGGGGAGAACTGTAGCCCATGAGACATCTTTGACTGGGCCTCATCAATTTTGATGAGGTCAAATTCAACTTGGCCCATACCGGAACATGAAGTTGACAGATGAATGAAGAAGACAAAAATATGTTTGCAAATGCATAAATAGGTCCAGTATACAAATCATAAAGCACTAACCAGCTTCAGACACCAACATTGGTTCAAAATTTAGCAGCTTCATGCTCTTTGCTCTTATTTTGTGTCTTAAACATGAAGATGTGCTGGTGTAGCCGGAACAAAGCAGCCCACTCCAGCTACTTAGCGTTGTGTTCAGGTGCTCAAAGGAAACGAGGACACAGGCTGGTCTCATCACATGGGACTGTAATCATATCTGACTTTAATCCCTCTCTAACTCTTATTTACAAACTTAATATCCACAAAAAGTCACTAATTCCATCTCCTTTACAGATATTAAGAACAACCAAACTGTTTAAGCAGTTAGATCAAACGTAGAACTTTTATATTTGCAATTTAAGAACAAGCTACAGCAATGCATACCTCTCTCAGTGGAGCCAAGCCGACTGACGAGAGCGTGAAAATGATGCAGTATACCCCCTCACAGCCACCAGAGGACGTCCTAATGCCACTAATGCAGCTCCTCAAAACAAAGACCTATAAAATACATGGATGAAACAGAGGATTTGGGTGAAATTAACCCTCAAAACACCAAGAAAAATATTCTAAATAATGAAAGAAAATGAAAAAAAATGCAGTATAATTTTACTTATCTGTTACGCTGGCATTGTCTTCTCATTCCAATCCTGACATTTGGCAGATAAGGTTAAATGGAGCCCTTTGAAATCTGATTGGCCAACCCCAAATCCTCAACTTTCTCTTTAAAATGACATATGATTAGTGCCCCTGAAATATTTTTGTTTTTCCATATGTGGTCCTGAAAGAAAAAAGTTTGGACCCCCCTGTGCTACAATGAGTGAGGTCTGGAGTCATTTTAACAGATTTTCTTCTACTTAATAAATAAAAATAACAAAAATGGCCAAATAACAAGTGGGAGCGTCTCTCATTTTGAGTAGATTTAAATAAAAAAATAAATAAATAACGGTGTTACCAAAGAAGGGGAAGAAACTTAGCACATACGGCCGTCAGCACACTTAAATCTGACATTTTAAAAAGTCGAGAGCAGAAACAGGAAAGGGTGAGGAGAAATAATGTTTTGGTGTGATGATGTAAACCATCATTGTGGGACTGGTGACTCAGAACAGAGTAGGTGTCGAGGTTAGTGAGGAGCATGAGCATTGGTATCTGATGAAACTCAGTCATCGTATGTGTGTGTACTTCTCTTCAGCTTTTGACAAAGGCAGAGCCGATTTTTTGGCTTTAAAGCTGTGTGGTACGGGAGTTAATCACACCCTCATCAAGTGGATATTCAACTTTCTTGCTAACAGGCAACAGTTTGGCAAAGTTAATGGACAAATGTCATCTTTAATCAGCACTTGCATTGGGGTGCCACAAGGTTGCGTCCTCTCACCTCTTTTTTTCACATTGTACATGAGTGACTGGATCAGTAAACATGAACTTCTACATTTTTTTTTAAGATTATTTTGTGGCTATTGTATGCCTTTATTGGCAGGAGAGAGGGACAGTGGATAAGCTTGTGAAAGGGGCGAGAGAGAACTAGCCACAGGCTGGCAGAAGCATGTATGTGGGATGCGCATATAATGTGCACTGATCATAATTAGAGTTAGAAAATGTCATCCCCTATAGTGATACCATATCATGATATTAAGGCAGGTACCATAACAAGATAATCCATAAATTTTAAGGTTCTTTTATTAGTTTATAAATGTCTTAACGGCCTCGGGCCTACTTATTTATCTGACCTGTTTTTACCGTATCAGCCCTCGCAGACCCTGAGGTCCTCTGGCACCGGTCTTTTAACCATACCAAAAGTTAGATCTAAGACACACGGGGAGGCAGCTTTTGGTTATTATGGTCCTTGATTGTGGAACAGCCTGCCGGAGAATCTCAGGGCTGCAGAGTCTGTTGAGACCTTTAAAAAGAGGCTCAAAACCCACCTTTTTACTCAAGCTTTTAATTGATTTAATTGACTTATTTATTCCTTCAATATTTATTCTTATTGTACTTCATAATGTATTTATTCCATAATTTATTTATTCTTTTAGTTATCCTTCTTATCATATCTAATTCTTAATTTTTTACCTTATTTTAGTTATCCATTTTATGCTATTTTATCTCTTTTTTATGTCCCCCTTTTCTTACATTTTTATGGCTGTTTTATTCTTAAGGGTTTTAGCTCCAGTGTTTCCTCATGGGGGCTCTTCACGCTAGGAGCTGCTCCTGGTCCACTTCTGGGGCCGCTGCCGGTGGATGGCTCCACCTGCGTGGCTGGAGGCCCCTGCACTGTGGTGTGGGGCCTCGTGTCTGCGCGGGGTGGGGAAGTCTCCGGCTGCGCTCCTCGTGGGCCGGGAGCCCTCCTCAGCGTTGATGGTCCCCAAAGGTGGCTTATCCCTTACCTCAGACCTCAGTGCCTACCAATGTCTCTCTTTTACGATAGCTCGTGTGAATGTGTGTTTATGTGTGTGTGGGCGCGTGTGTGTGTGTGTGTATGCTGATGTCTGCGAGTGTGTGTCTTGATATGTCTCTATATTTTTTGGGGGTGGGATGGACGGGTTTGTTGTTTTTATGTTGTTTTTAGCCTCTGTGAGGCACTTTGTGTTGCTTTTAAGTATGAAAAGTGCCTTATAAATAAAGCTTGATTGATTGATTGATAAATCATAATTAGCATGGCAATTAAAAAATATATTTTATGTATTTTTTAATGGCATCTTAGTTTTATAAAACCAAATAGGGTCCCACTTTGACCAAAGGTGGCCATACTTTGTATTTAGACACAAATACCTGACAAAAAAATAGACTTTTCTACAGTTTTCCACATTTTAAAATACAGTTTGTTTTTCATTTAGAGCTATAAGCCATCATCATCAAGATTGAAACGGTGTACCAAACAAGTGATTTGATTACCAGTATCTTATTTTGTGTGTGAGAGACAGAACTAATATGATGTGTTAGTTCAGCTGTTTTAATTAAATGGTTTTTTTAGATGTGCCTGTATGTTACATCTGTCTCATGCTTAATTACTGATATGTCTTGATGCACTTTTCAGACAGTTGTCCATTCTGGTAGACATATAAATCTACGGTGTGCTCGGATCCATTTTCAAGAGCTGTGATATTTTTAAGGACAGAATAAACTTTAAAAAGAAACAGTATTTCCTTAATGTGAAACACTGTATTAAATCATCACCCCTGTGCCTCAGTTTTGTTTCATTACTTTTCATAAGCCTCATAAGTTCTGTTTTTGCCTCTTCTAGGTTGGACTTAGATGGGATAGACCTGCTCTCTACTCTGTTACTGGTATGAAAGAAAAGTTTTCTTACTTTTACTCATATGTATAAGATGAAGAAGTAAACTGTGAGTAAGCTGACGGTCTAATCAGCTCCTTTTGTCTCCTGATTTCAGTATGACACCCGGAGCAGAACCACCTCTGAAGCAGCTCTGCAGCATCCATACTTTACGAGTCTGGGAAATAATATACACAACTTAGCTGACAGTAAGATGCACAAATCTACACACACATACAAACGCGGGCATTCTGTGGACAGGCTTGGATTGTCCCCTGAATAATGTAAATCAGAAGCTATTGACAGGGAGTGAGGTTTTCAATCTGCAAACATCAGCGTTATATCCAATGTTTGGGATCAATAACTTCCTTTTATTTTACAATGAATAACAGAAAAAGGACTGTGCAAAGACGATCACATGCCCAACATAATAATGATAATCATTTTATTTAGAGGCACCTTTCTCGGCACTTAAGAGAAAGAGAAGAGAACAAGAGGAAGTACCTGGAATTTTAGTTTTAAGCTTTTGAGTTCAGTTAATATATCTGATGGGGATGTTCTAAAATCAGAGGGTTTTTTTAATAATGGTCTTAGTATCAATCATAATGATTGTGACGATTGTTTTTGCCATCATTGAGCCCCAGCTCAATCCTCATCTTTGTATGTACTGTACATGTTATCTGTGCAAAGTTAAACTAAAATCCCTATAAAGGGCAAACACATTAAAAAAAATAAATACACTCTAAAAGACATAAATTTAACTCATATAATTTTAATCATAAATTAGTATTCGACCAGACGGTGTATATGAGTGTTTTCTCTCCTGAACCAGAATCTTTCAGTAACAAAACATTATAAAGTAGTAAAAACTGCTCCTGAGTCATTTTCTCTTTTTTATTTCAGCTGCTTCAGTGTTTTCTCTCAGAGAGATTCAGCTCCAGAAAGACCCCGGCCACCGCAGCTCCATGTTTCAGCCTCTAAGTAAGTTTCCTACCCAGTAACTACAGGAGTCATGACATTGAGTATCAAAGTACTTTATCAAGTATTCTTTGGTATTGATTGCTCCCCTAAAATATCAATACCAAATAAGTATTATGAAAAAACATTTTTAGTGAAGTCCTGCGCACTGTTTTTAGTCTCTTCTTCTTTCCTTGTGCTAAGGCAGCGCAACATTCTGTGTCATGTGACTGTGGAGACTCAGCTGCACCCACAAGCTTACCCAAAGACACATGACAGTTTTGTAGCAAATTCAGAAAGGAAACACAATTTAATGCTCTGTTACTCAGCAAAAGATATTCTAAAGTCTCTTTGTAAAGGACTTAGAACTGAATATGTTTAGTGTAAAATGATTTATAAATCAGTCCAACATAGGCCTACATCGATGAAGATGTTTCATTTGTGTTTGTATTCATGGAATAATTATAAATTCATCAAAAACCCTAAAAAACATATGGTACTCAAGTCTTTGATAGTAGAATACCTGCTAAATAATTTTTTTTTTTGGACTAAGACCTAAAACTGAACTCACTTTAAGATCTGATGGTCCAGAGTCTAGACTACATGTTTTCTTTGGGTGCTTTGTGTCAATAAAAAACATTTTATTCATAAACATTATATATGGACTGTAGGAGATAATTTGCATTGGTATCAGCATCAAAAACTTCCAGCAAAAATGATTGTAATTATATCAATTTGAAAAAGTTTGGTATCGCCCATCACTACAACACAGTCTCACAATATCCTTTACATTTTTAGTTACTTCAGCTAAGCTGTCATAGAGTCCATTCAATTTCACATTCAGTGGGCAGCTAATGTGAATTCAGGATTTATTTGTACCTGTGCTTGTTACTCAGCCGGAGAGATCGAGACATCCTTCATAACACACATTACAAAACAGCGTAACAGGGCAGCATAACAGGAAAATTTAAATGTACTAAACCCAATTAAAACCCATAAAAGCAGAAAAAGAAAGAAAAATAATAAAACAATAAAGTGCTTAAAGTTCCAAACATAAATACATCAACTCACAAATACAGCCAGGGTAAAAACAAATGAGGCCTTCAATAAATAAATACATATGTTTGTGCAAATATCACAACAGCCATTCAGCTCAGTCACAGCAGCAGGAAAAAGCTGTTTTTGTTTTGTTTTGTTTGACACTTTGGGACTGAAACCTCGCTAAAAGACGTTAAAAGTGACTGCAGGGGGTTGGAGGCATCATTTGAAATGGAGTTAGCTACCTGCTGCAGCTGCTTACTCGGCCATTCAACAATCAGATTCAAGGATTTTTTTGTCTTTAAAAGACACGTGACAATAAAAGCCTCATCAAACACGGTCATGCCAGTTTGATCAGTGGGAAAGTATGCATGTTTCCTTAAACTGATCTGCACATGGATAATAAACGGTGGGTAATTTGTGGACATCTAAAAATCAGGTAATGAGTGTTACTCTGCATTAGAAACTATATAATTGTTTTTCTATACTCTGGATATTCATAAAATATTCATAAAAAATATTTTCCTCCTTTTACTTACCTAATTGTTGGACCCTGCAGGGATTAAGTCCAGCTTTGTTTTGCTCCTGACCACTAAATCAAAAAGTGTTGCAGAGTCTAATAAGCTGAGCTCTGCTAATAAGCAGCTCTCTGAGTTTATTTACTCTTTAATTAAAATACCACAGATGGTCACAGAGGAGCAAAGATAGAGGAAGATGAATAACAAATTGTTGTTCACTCATTAAATACAATCCACTGTCATCCATTTATACACTCTAATAAACTCCTTAAAGGCTTAATAAGTCTCTCTGTGGCTTTGTTTTCTCCAGACTCTGCTGTTTCAAAACTTAAGGAATTAAAGTCTTGATAATTTAGCCACAGTGTGAGGTTTAGTTTCATTTAACTGACCAGACTGTGCTCTTAAAATTTCCGCCAAAGTGTATCCCAAATTATCAAGCAATTATTGTCAAAAAATTTGGAAAACTGGAGGTGCTGGTTTGGCTCATGCCTACAATGACAGAGGAAAGCCAGTAGAATAATTCACTGGACTTTCATGAAGAATCAGTCATAGTCTTAACACAATCATTTTAGATTATAGAGACAAATAGATATTTTACTCAGCATTAATGTGTTGAACAAGTTCAGTAGTTTAACCCCTTAAAGCCTGTTGTACCATATTTGATACATACTTTTATAATACCTCTATCTAATCAATATGATCAACAAATTACTAAAAAATATATCTGAATACAATCAGATAAATGAAAAAAAAAAAAGTCCTCAAGTGGATTATCAGTTGCCAAAAACGCCTAATGTATCAAATGAGATAGAAAAAATATATATGTTAAATTTTATGGACATTTAGATATTTTTGGATTTCAGTAGAAAGCGAAATAAACATTTCAGCTCCAAAAAAATTGAGTTTTCTGGCCATAATTTGTCTTTTCAGGCTTTAAAGGGTTAAAATAGACCCCGGCTTTCCTTCAGAGCACATGAAGTCTGATTAAAGATGTTAAAATGCCCCTTAAGATTGAGCCACTTTAATACTCTTTGTGTAAAGTTTTGCTATTTTTAATCCACTGCTGTCAATGTTAGCACCACGACCTTGTTGTATGGCTGTAAGCAACCAGGCACAACCCGTGTACATGCTTCTGCCGGTCGGGTGTGAATCCAGCCTGTGGCCAGTTTGCAGAGTGTACTCTTCCTACTCTCTGTCGCTCCCCTTCACAAACCTATCCAATGTCTCTCTCCCTCCTATCAATAAAGGTAATAACAAAAATAAGATTTGAAAAAAAATTGTAAAACTGCAAGATCTTGCAATGCTAACAAATCACATCAGAATTTTCATCACCACCAAAATCACTTCTCTCTTGTGCCATGACCAATGTTCCTTGAATCAAAATCTCTTCATTACTTTTGGAATTTTCCTGTGCACAAAAAAATGTAAACTCCTTAGCAGAGGCAGTAAAAGGCAGCAGAAACACGTCCTTAAATATAAACAAAGTTCATTTAACTGGACGAGTAAATGATCAATGAGTGGACAGCTCTTGGGTTTTATTTCTTTACCTTCTGTTGCCGTAGTTTGTGTTGTGAGTCAAGGACAGGCATCTCCCCTAATGCCACTTTAAAACAGCTTTTCTCCATTATAATGTGAATTTCTAACCTTCCATCCTGATCTGCCTGATTCAGTGTCTGTCATCAGGCAGATCCACCTCACCAAGCTCCAGTTCATTACGATTGTGGTCGGCCCATAGCTGCACGACCCAATCAGCTTTTGTATATAAATTGTGGAAAAACTCTTCAGTTGAGCTTTGAACATTTCCAAAAACCAGGACTGCACCCTCAACAATCTTGGAATAAGGGTGGATTTCTTTATTTTGTCTGTTTTCAGGAGGAAAGAATCGAAGACAAAGCATCTTCTAAAGATGACAGTGGAGGAACAGAGACTCACAGAGAGGACGAGCTGTGACTTCAGACCGCAGCAGAAAGGCCGACCACAGCTGTGCACACCCAGCAGCATGCTCACCGACACAAACACTCAAACTCATACACACTTGCTTATTTACCAGGCAGCTGACTGTGGAGGCATGTACAGGGTTCTTCTGGAAACATTTGTGTGCTGCACTTGAAATGATTGAGCTTAGATATACACACTCATTCAATGCACACATTAGCAACACATGTGAAGCACTTTATATAAAGGTCCCTCTGTTAACTCTTACTTCATGGTTCACTAGGTCCATAGTAGCAACGGCATTTGAATTCACAGGTTTTTTTCTTCATCATGGCATCATAACAGTGTTGTTAAAGTGTAAGACATTTAAAACTCACATTTATCACCATCTTTAATAGAACTTGCACAAAAAAATTACAAGTTGAAATCTAGAAATCTATTTAAAAAAATCAAACATTATTATTCTGAGAAGAATGAGTATGCAAAACCTAAGGATTATAGATACTTAAAATATATTGTTTAAAAGTATAAAAAGTAGGGATGTACGATATTGGATTTTTGCCGATATCCGATACGACGATATTTTTTAATTCAATATTGCCGATACAGATACCGATATTTCTGGTCAAGAGCTCAAACTCTGTACTTAAGAAAAATTGACTTGTTTTCCTGTCAGTGTTACAGTGTATTTTTGTGAGAAACAGATGTATAACGAGAAAAACAGCTTTTAGCTCTTGCAAAAATGAAACCTTTGATTTTAAATGGACCCATGCGGTGATGAGAATGTGCATCAATATTGTACATTTGTGTAGTTTGCAGATATGCCAGTCGATATATGGCCAATATGTGTGGCCGATATATCGATATATCGCTGTAAATATCTGCAAAAATTTCAATGTCAGCTGATACCGATACCTAACTTTTTAGACCGATATCGGCTGATACCAATTGCAAACAGATAATATCGTGCATCCCTAATAAAAAATATAAATAAAATGATGCTGCTGAGAATTTAACTTGGAACACATTTATGAGGCTGAAACTAATGCTTATGCAGTCTTGTGTGCTACATATAATCAGCCATAAGTAAGAAATCAAGGACGAAATGTATTTATGGACCTTAATTTAAAGTGTTTAGAGTATTTGCACACATTTGCACAATCAGTCACACTAGATTTGCTGCATTCATGTAGTTGCACACACTGGAGGTAAACAGGTATTCAGTGATACACATACATGACATTTTACTCAAGACAGAAACACTGCCTGGCTGTGTGGAGCTTTCTCATTCACAAAAGCTTGTCAAAGGTAATCTTAGTACTCAAACAGATCACTTTCTGATGTGTTATCCTCAATGCTGCTCATCAACAACTGCTAAACAACATGCACAGGGGATTTTTTGATATTTATCTAAAAACTAATTTGATTAGTTTGAATAAAATCAAGCTATAAGCTAGATTAAAAGTCAACTGATAAGGGGAATACTATAACAAGGCCAATGGCCTGTAAACTAAACACTAAGACAACACTTCATGCTAAGCTAGCTGCTGTATTTTTAGCTCCTAAAACACTTAGATTCAGATTCAGCATTGCAACATAGTTGGAGGCAGGGATCCAAAAATGTGGAAGTGGGTTTGCATTTCAGCATTCCACTTCCCAAGGCCCAAAGTCTTTGGGATTTTAGGGAAGGTTTTAGGATAAACACCTGAAATGAGGTACGTGATGAATACATGCATATGAGATTTTAAGGTTTCGGTTCATAACATAAGGGCATCTGATACTGCCCCGCTTTTGAACTTTGATGCATTTTTGTGTTTTATGAAGGATTATTGTAAACAAAATGCTAACAAGGACCATAAAAATGGCTGGGGACCCCAGTGCATTTTTTTTTTTTTTTAATAAACAGTAATACAAACACAAAAGCCACAGCCGTGTGTGCCACTTTTATAAGGCCATTTGATTTGGAGAAATTCTTTTACAAGAGTTTACAGCGTGGCATCATAAAAACCCCCATTCCAATGAAGATAAAAATGTAAATAAAAATAGAAAACAATGATTTACAAATCCTGTTCAACCCATATTCAATTAAATATGCGACAAAGAAAAATATTTAATGTTCAGACTTGTTTTACACTGCGTTACATCAGCTTTCCTTTTAACCATACTCAATAAGCCTTTGAATCAGTGTTAATTTTGTTGACTAATTATTTTCATCATAGTTTTCATCAACAACCCTTATTCCCCTGACGAAACTAGACAGTAACTAATAAAAACAAGTGTAAGTGGACAAAAACTAAAACTAAATTAACTGACATTTTTATCAACAAATAAAAACTAGATGAAAATGTTTGACAGAGACTTAATCCAGTCAGACCTAATTTAGTCATGTAGAAAGTAGGGACAAGTTAAGAATATATCCAATCACAGCTACTTTGGTTGTGTGGAAAATCACAACTACCTTTCAGAAAATCAAGGAAATATAAAAAATGCATTATTTACAGTAGATTTCGTCGACTAAAGTGTTGTGAAATTCATCAACTGAAACTAGACTAAAATTAAAACAAATTAGATGACTAAATTATGACTACAACTAAAAGATATTTTAGACAAAAGACTATAACTTAAACCAAATTAAAAAGTGCTGAAAAAACTAACACTGCTTTGAATACAGGAATAAAAGGATTCTCAAATGACTGTAGTTTTGTGCATTTATGTGTAACACATCATCCTAACATCATTGGAGCTCAGGTTTGTTTGTTGGAGGTGTAGCTGCTTTTAAGCCAAACTGCCATGTTGTAATGCTATAATGGCTTGAAATTAGCTTTTTACTTTGACCAATTTAAGCTTAAAAACCATGAAAGTAAGGTTTGTTTGCAAAGAATATCATGATGAACAAAATATTAAATTTTTACCAACTTTGGTTTGCCAAAAGTTTAGCAATTATCCAAGACCACAGTGAAAATCCCAAAGGCTTTCAGTCAAGAGAACTTTCTTATTGGCCTACAGAAATCTGTCAACCCTGCACCACTCAGTACTCAAAAACTTTACACCAGGTCAACAAACAGCAGCTGTAGTATTTCTTTGTAAAATGTTGTCATGTTAACATAGCTTAACTCAATAAACTGCTGATTAGACTAGTATCATGACCATAGATGTAGATAGACGTAAGTAGATGCTGCATTGACGTCGTACGTAGATGTGAGAGCCATTCTGGGAGAGGCCAGACGGCCATGTCTGCCAACACAAGTAAATGTACAAACTTGTTCTGAATAAAAAGCAACTAAGATTAACAATGCCAGCCATGGTCCTATGTGGTGAAGGCGTTGTTTGCATGTTGATAGTCCTGACAGTCTTGAGGTTTTACTCACAGAAGCCGTTTGAACAGTAGCATCGTTGACGTTCATTACCTCTGCTCATATGAAACACACTGAGCCTATTTACACTCTCATATCCACAGACTTGCCTTGCTTCAGTGTTTCAGCTCAGTGTGGGCTTTTTGTTCCATACAGTGTTAACAGCTGACTCTCACTCCAGTTTTTGAAGTTGCCTTAGTAAAATGTGCATGATCTTTGGCTTGTTAAGAATCTATATTTGACCTACTGTAGTGTAGCCGATGTGTTAGGAGGCATTTGCTTTATGTGTGTTATAACTCTCAGTGTGTGATTTTATTAGTCTCCTATTTGCACAAACCAGAAGTGTCCTCTGAAGCCTGCTCCCGTCCCCTTTGTGTCTTACCCTCTACGGCTCTGAATATGACCCCCATGTCAAACCAAATACCCTCTGAGCTAGGACAGAAACCAGGGGAAGTTAACCAGGACTTTCTATAGTAGCATATTACTCTTAGTATGTACCATTTCACCTGTTAGCACAGTTTGGCTGCTCTTGTTGCATCATATGAAGGACCCTGTTTTAATACTGACCAAAGCTGGTCACTCACTAGAAGATTCAATCTTAACTGATTTTAAAAACCAAGAAGACCACAGACATAGAGACAGTTTAACAGATTTTTGATCTTACAGTCCTCCAAACACACACTTAAAGATTCAGCCATCTGAGGACAGATACAAGGAGCCCTGTTTTTGACAGTGTGAAGCATGTTGTCCAAAGCATGTGGCGTTTTGATCTTTACATTGCTATAAACTTTGCACAATGCACAAGATAGGGCCCAAGATGTCAGAAACTCACAGAGGAGGAGCAATGGTCAAAGAACCAAGGAATAATTTACTGTTGGACCACATTTTGATAAAGACGAATCAAAAATTGATCATATTTGACTTTTTTTTTTGTTGTATACTTTAGTTTATCTTTTTTAATTTAAAACAAGGATGGTCAACTTTGGTTACAGAGGGGGTCACATTAACATTGTCCTTAGTGCTAGAGGGACAGATTATAATTCAAGAGATACTTCCAATTAGGTCTTAATAGTTAACCAAGTTTAATGAAATGGCAACGGAGGTACCGCTTTTAATTTGAATTTCTTGCATCAGAGGTATTTTGGCCTATGCAGCATACAAAGATGATTTTTTTATGCAAAGCTCTAATCAATCATTTTATCATTATTTTAATAGTGCTGATATATTTGACTGAAAACGGAATAAAGGGCTTGGAAATGTCATTTCCTTTGTTTCCACTAATCATATTGTCACTGCTTTGCAAAAACTTCCTCTCTTAAAAATTGCTACATTTCTGGTAATAAACACTGCTTATTATCCTAATAAGAAATTGCTTTAATTGGTTTTGAATCAACAAATCCCAACCACCAAACATGGATACTGAACAATAGCACTGTTTATTAAAAAAAGAAAAGAAAATCGTAGAACATTGAGATGAGAGGTTTTGGCTCGACAGCAACAGACTATTTTGGTCAAAATCATCACAGTTCATCTTTTTGTTTTCAAAATCGTTAAGCCCTCCTTTAATTAACGTTTATAATAAATCAGTTTAACAAAAGAAACAAATATAGCATCAGATTTTTATACTATCATTCAAACATTTAAACAGAAACTCTTATGCCTTATGTATGAGCTAAAAACAAAATTTGAAAGCCATACGCTATTTGAAACTATATTTTAACGTAGTCAAACTAACTAATATATTTTGCATAAATATCTTTTTACACCAACATTTAGTGATGGATCTAAAAGAGATCTACTGAAACAATAAGACAATCACTCCTCTGATAACATGATATACATGAAATATATCAATAAACAGGGAGCATAATAGAAATCTTTTTTTTATTTTCATATTTTAATGGCAGATATGTACGTTTTCTTCATGTTTTGAAGAAAAAGTTTTGAAGAATATTTATTTCTGAAACTGACCACACTGAGTGAGGAGGAGGGCCACATATGGTCCACTAGCCACAAGTTGCCCATCCCTGGTTTAAAACAAAACATAAAATAACACACATTATTGGTGTCTTCATTTTATTTTCTTCTATCAAACATGGTCAAACAGTAGTCTTATCATAGTGACACAACCTGACCATAAATGTCCTCAGTTGGCTGTCCTCACATGAGTTTGCTACCAAAACAAAAAACAAGAGAAAATAAGAAGTAGTTCTCAGCTGAAAATGAGGTTAAATTGTAATTATTGCTTTCATGTTAGTGAGTTTTAAAAGCTAAGTTGGTGAGGCTTCTTGGTTTAATGGCTGTCATCTGCCATGACGCACAGGGTGACCTGGAGTCTGAAATATCAAAAGTGTTTGCTATTACAACAAGATAGGAGAGTTTCAGACCCAGTTCACATTGGTAAACTACTCGTACTGACAGCACATGCGTCAGGGTTATCTGGTCTCCAGCAACAAGCCTGAAATTATCCTCCCCCTCTGATTCCTGTGAGGGCAAAAATCTGATATGAAATCCTTTAGTGCATGGCCAGCTTAACAAACTGTACATATCTGCAGGAATAGATTTAAAACTATTTTCTTTACAAGTCCCTCACAGCCCCCTCATGATCACTGAGCCCAAAGACTTTAATCTAGAAGATGAAATCCTCCGCAGACATAAAAGTTTTGGTGCTTGTTGCTAAGAAACACTCTCCCCTCTGTTTATTCTGCCCTGACTGTCAATATTTCTCCCATCCTCATCCAAACAGCTGAGTGATCCTCATGTTAGCCATTGACTCAGTGCTGAGGCCAAAAATTGACTGGTTAGATGTGATTAAGGTTGTCCAAGAGCTTCCTATACTAATCATTCTTCCAGTCACTGACACTCACCTGTGCTTTTAGATTAGACAGTACAGAAACAGGAAGTGTGTGAGCATGTGGCCATCTTATGTTACACATTTCTTGGATTAACATGGACCGACTATGTTTGAAAATGAGTTTTATGCTTTTGATGAGGGCAGTTTTGGTAAAAAAAAAATAACACTCACCATTAATCAGACTGGCTAACCATAGTGTTGGTTGAGAACAATGGCCTGTTGAACCAGCTATGCCTTAAGTTCTTTATTTCTTTCCACAATAAACCCAACATCGAAACTTGTTAGGTTCAAACTTACGACTGAGGATTAGGGACAAGTTAAAAACAAAAGTGTTTAAAAAGTAAGTTTAAAAAAAAAAAAGTCAAGTTACGAGAATAAAGTCCAAAAGTTACGAGAATAAAGTCCAAAAGTTACGAGAATAATCTCATAAAGTTACGAGAATAAAGTCTAAAAGTTACGAGAATAATCTCATAAAGTTACGAGAATAAAGTCTAAAAGTTACGAGAGTGAAGTCGAAAAGTCACAAGAATAATCTCATAAAGTTACGAGAATAAAGTCCAAAAGTTACGAGAATAATCTCATAAAGTTACGAGAATAAAGTCTAAAAGTTACGAGAATAATCTCATAAAGTTACGAGAATAAAGTCTAAAAGTTACGAGAGTGAAGTCGAAAAGTCACAAGAATAATCTCATAAAGTTACGAGAATAAAGTCAAAAAGTTACAAGAATAAAGTCCAATAGTTACGAGAATAAAGTCCAAAAGTTACGAAAATAATCTCATAAAGTTACGAGAGTAAAGTCTAAAAGTTACGAGAGTGAAGTCGAAAAGTCACAAGAATAATCTCATAAAGTTACGAGAATAAAGTCCAAAAGTTACAAGAATAAAGTCGAAAAGTTACGAGAATAATCTCTTAAATTTACGAAAACAAAGTCATTAAGAAGGCTATTTGTCAAAACTTTAGATCAATATAAGCATACCTTAATCAAGAATATGCTCTCATTTCATCCTTTTTGTGTAGGCGGATGGCTGCTTTTCTGGTACAACCTTTCAGAATTTAAGAAATTCAGAAATATTTGTTTTCTAGCTTAATTTTAGTAGATTTATGACTTTATTCCTGCAACTTTATGACGTTATTCTCGTAACTTTATGACATTATTCTTTTAACTTTACTTTTTTTTAACATACTTTTTTTTTTTTAATGTGGCCCTAATCTTCCGTTGTACAAACTAAAATGCTCTTTATGCAAAATCTGCCACCAGGGGGCGTGAACCTACACAAAACAAGAGATATAAGAGTGTATAATGGGGAGTGATTTACTGTCACCTCTGCCCACCTCCACTCTTTCCTTTGGTGTAAATGAGGACTCTATTCAATAACAGTTGCACTCCATGAGGTGTACTCATATCAGCCAACCAGTGTTTTTGTTTCATGAATCATTTTCAAGGAAAAATCTTTTTACAGCCCACTTCCTTGTTTATACTGTCAACTGTTTGTACTTCTAGGATTAATCGCAGCATGACCCAGAGGTCCTCTTTTCTGAACTTTTTCCCCTTATTATGTGAAATTTTCCATGAAACAGAAATGTTGGTTTGCCATTAAGTGGACCTGGGCATCAATCTCAAGTCTCGCTCACCAATGTTTCTTTTGTTTTGGTTGAGTGCTTCCTGAGCTAGGATTTTTACATACTGTGTGTTTAATAGTGCAAAAGCTCCAATGTGAGCAGGAACTTAAGTTTAGATAAGATAACTTCAATCAGGAGGGACTCAACAATTATCTATTTCACAAGTTTGGGATTGGTACATCTTTTGCGATTAGACTCCAGTTGTAATGTCTTCATATCGTCAAAGGAGTTGTGAGACCAACAACAAGATAGGATGCCCCCCTTGTGAAGTCTGGTTGTTTTTTGAATCAACCTACTACAAACTACCAGGAGGAACTAGTATGTAGTTTGACTTCTTTTTGTTTTCTGGCAGGTGACCCCTATCGAATGAGGTGCATTACTTCCACCTTCTGTGCTTAAGCATGGGCCGCAGCAACTATCTCTGCCATACAAAAATTAAGTCAAACACATGAATAACTCAGCTTCTCCAATCCAAATATTTCAGCTGATGTCTGGTTCTGGTCTTGAAAACAAAACAATGCTCAACAGTAGGCAAATTTCCCAAAGGACAATCAAATGTATCACGAATCTTGAATCTTTAACCTCATTGCTTGTGCTGATAAATTGACATCCAGTTATGGACTGAAAAAAATCCAGACAAGTGATTTGTTTGGATTTTCAAAATGCAAACTTTCAGAGATCTTATTCATTTAACCACTCAAGTGTTATCTCAAGGCACTTTACAAGAGAGCAGGCTGAAGCTAACCTTGCATGGCAGCTGGATCAACCTGATTCGATGTCTCTAGTCATGCAGATCCATCTTCCCAAACTCCAATCTACAAGAATTGTGAGCAGCCCAAAGTGGCACGGCCCAATCAGAGTCTTTTAGAGCTGGAAGAGGTGAGAGATACGAGCGAGACGACAGCAGGAAGTGACTGCACTTATAGGAATTAGCACAGATGCTAACAGCTTCTGTAGCAGTTTTATCAGATTTTGATCGCATTTCTTTATTAAATGAAAAACAATTATCAACACTACAAGCTTCTCTATAGAAAGGTTTTTTTTTTCATTTCTAAAATGTTTTGACTTAAGTTTGTTTTATGAAGTGGCTCACGTTCTGTAACGCAGTAGAGCCCACCTATTGCATTATGTGATTGGCCTATAATAAATGTTGATTGACGAACTGATCATCCAATCACCTGCCGCATATGCTTCTGGAAGGTTCTGCCCTCCTTAAACTTTTTCTATGGCCTCTCTCCCAAATGTATTAATGAAATATCTTGAATGGTCCATCTGGTGTGTCAGGTTAGGCTGAAGCCATACTCTTCGTTATTGATGTGGGCTTGTTATCAATGGTGCCATTATAGCCACATCATTGTGTTGTCAGATCAGTGCAGTTGACTGTACATAAAATGTTATCTGCAATGCATGGAGCACCAGTCATAATCTTGCCCTGGGCACCAGATTGGTTAGGGCTGGCTCTGACTTAGATAAAGCAGTCCTTTTGTGTGAACTTACACTATAAGTTTCGTGTTTGAACCTACACATGGCTGGAGCAACGGTGCAGAAAACAAAAGAACAAGTCAAAACAACTCTCATTAACAGCATTATGTTTATTTTTAATGTTTTCTCTTTCATGTCATTGACATTACTTTGACTGTTGGTCCAGTTAGTTTCACCAAAAAGTCTGTTTTAAGGTACAAACTCCTGATCTATACTTCTAGTAAAAAGTAGTGAATTGAGCAACACAGTGAAACATGTGGGTATCACCCAACAACATGTACCAAAATCTCCTGCAACTGTAAGCTTGTGCTCTGGTTGTAGAGTGGCAGCACTACTTGGTGTCATCCCTGGGACCATTTCCAAACTTAGGGCCAAGTTTCATGAGACTGGCGAAGTCAAAGATGGAGTCCCAGGAAGAAAACATGCCAAGAAGACTGGGTGCTCACCCTTGCTTCACTGAGGACCTGCAGGCTCTTCCAGGGGAAGTGGGGATTTGGGCACTTTTTTGGGGGGCCGCTACTGACATGTTTAACAGTGTTGCCTCTTTCACATAGACATGATCCTTACAAGTTGGATTTTGTTGTAAATGTAACTAATCAGGCTTTCCAATGATATAAAATTCAACACCAATTGGTTTTCTAAAGGAGAGAAATAATCAAAATTATGAAACGAAAATAACTAACACAACTAAAATCCAAGTTTTGAGCCCTTAAAGTCAGAGTCATAAACATAAATTAAGTTTTCTACCTCCAACTGAGATTTAGTTGTGACATCTGACCCTATTTTCATTGGAAAAAACGGAGAACCAAACCAACTTAAAGCCTGGATCGATCTCAGATGGATGTATAAATAGTAAAGCTCCTACCCGCTCCTCCTCCTCCCCTCAGTGGCACAAGTATTACTGTGTGTGTTCTAGTTGTGGTAAATTAAGCTATTTTAAATACTGTAATAAAAAAGAAATAATATATGTATTTTAACAGATGTTTTCATTTTTCTCAGTGAGTTTTATGCCATAAAAATAGAGCACTGTATTTAAAGATAAAAAGACTGCAGATAATGTCTAAATGTTTTCTATGAGATAAGTTTAGATTTTGTATGAAATGTGATATTTTGTGTGAATTGTCTAAAATGTGATAAAAATGAAAAATTGAATGTACTGTGACTGCCAAAAGGCATAAAATTGATTGAATAATTGATTGATTGATTGATTGATGACTAAATAAATTATTGGAATTCTGAAACACACTTTTCAGAGCAATGTCTTTTTTGATAACTTTTTCTATTAAGCCCCTCTTGTCTTATAAACATATCATACGCATGATACTTCATGATGTGTTAGAATGTTCTTAAAATGCTGTATAATTATACTTATAATCACCATATGATAATAATTATGAGTCTTTGTACTGCCATTGTTCTAATGTTTTACAGACATACACAGTAAAATCTGCATAGACAAATTAACACTGTCAGAGTTAGTATTAACACCTATTGTCTATATAGGTCCACACCGCAAAATGTTATTTTCACTTTTTTTTGGAGAGTTGGTACTAGAACTTTCATCGAGTGTAAATGTCAATCTTTTTCTGAGGGGTTTTTGTTAACTCTTTCAGTGTATATTTTTAACTACTTAGTTAATTATATCAACACTGCAACGTGTAAACATTGTGGTATTTAATTACTGTGTATTAATGGGGAAAAACTAGCTGAAATTAAGATACCATGTTTGGTTAGAGCACAAGTATATAAGTAAAGTTAACTCTGCACTTGCAACCATTTTCACAGAATAAAGAGATTATTTTTTTCATTGGTGTAAAGCTAAAAAAATAAAATAAAATGAACATCAGGATATTATTTTTGAACCATTTCTCCAAGCCCTGTCATGATGTGATGCACTGTGTTATTTCAGCATCTTAAAAGTTTGATCTTTGATGAACAGCAGGGGGCGCTATTGGTCTGCATTTTCAGGTAACACTCAGCTGGTGATAAAGGGAGCAGTGATTGAATAGTATTAATTTCTGTTAGCAGGTCCAGTTTCTATTTGGCACTAACTTTTTTGAAATGATTTCTCAAGTTTTAGAGGAGCGGTTCCTAAACTTCACCCCATGACCTCCCAAAAAAACACTGACCCCCACTGTCTTTGAGTAACAATTTAATACATTAACTATATTTTGTCAAAAACTGTCTTCTGGCAGTGATCATCAACAGGTGGCCCAAGGGTCACAGCTGGCCCTCAGAGTATTATCAAATTTTAACAATGTGGAGAAAAAAACTGTTGATGTTTGAAGGGTTTCTTTTTCATTCTGTCCCTACAAACACAACCCCAAAACATTTACAGACTTTTCAGGCTTTTCCTGTTCAGTCTGTTTCCTTGACAGCAAAACTAATAAAGCCTTTGGGATTTTTCAAAGTGTTTTGGATCATTGCTAATAACGAGCTCTGAGGCGAAAAACAAAAAATTACGAAACTTACATGTTCTGCTCTTTTTTATAATTTTTGAACATAAAGGACAAGACTGAAATCTATTACTGAGCTACTATGAAACTACAGCATGACAGTGCAACTGAGGAACAACTACAACATTTCCAATGTATAACATCTTGTTGTGACCTGTTCTTTGAGAGTTACCTCTTGCAATTTCCTCTTGCAGTTCGTTAGCAACCAACATTTTAAAAACACAACAACAGTTAAAGATTAAAAAGCAGGCAACATTAGATGCATTTTATTATTTCACATTAAACATTAAAATCTTATGTGCGTGTGTTTATCAAAAACCTTATATCACACATTTATCCAGAAAGGGGAATTCTAAATCTCGTGTAGTTTTGGGTTTCAGAACCAGGAAGTGCTAAATGCTAACTCACTTCCTTGTTCTTGGACTCATTCCTGCACCACTCCATAGATTTTGGCATTGAGCTGAATCCAAATGCAGATCCGTTATTTAATTATTTAATAATTTATTGTTAATACTGTGATGATGTATTGAATTTGATACAATGGATATTTATAGTATAATGACTAAACTCAAACATATTTGAGCTGTACTGTCCCTGTAAAAGTAAGTATATCTAAAGCAGGCAACTGTCAGCCTGAGGACTATATGTGACCCACCCGATCCCTCAATGTGACCCACAAGACAACTTTAATAATCACAGGAAATGTAAACACATCAGGTAAACATCTCAAAGTCTGCTGAGATAATTTAGAAAATAGCATTATTTTCATGCAAATGGAGCTTTTTTTGTATTAAAAATGACAGTCCCTTTAATGCACCAAATGAATTTAGAGAGTATGATGGGATTGAGTACTTTAATAACTAATATTTGCTCAATAATTCACAAAAAAGTTATCCGAAACTGGCTTTAATTGTGTCCTTAGCTCATTAAACCAAGAATTACTTGCCTTGGATTTAAATGAAGTTAGGCTGATAGAACTAATATAATTGTTTTTTTTGTTCTATTGTTTGATCATGAGTAGCCAACACAACAACGCGTCAAGTAATAGTTAAGCCCTAAATATGCTACAAATTCTAACAATTTGGCCCTCTGGCTGTAAGGACAATGTGGCCCTCTTGTCAATCAATGTTATGACTCTTAAAATACATAAATAATAAAAATTACAGGTAGTAACTTACACATATTTTGTTAGAATAATCATAACTGTGGAGGAACTAGTGAAAGAGGGGGATAACAACTTCTTGTAGTGATGATATTACATTTAAGAAATCAACACACTACATCAGAGCTGACTCTAACCTATTTGGTGCCCTAAAGTAAAGAAAAGATCTCAGTGCTGCCCCTTGTATTGTGCCCAAAAGAAAAATACAGTGGATGAAACTGGTATTGTCTGAAGCTTAACTAGCTAAATAATTAAGCATGGACAAAACAGTCTTCCACCCATAACAAGACAAACAGTAAAAACTGCAACAGATGAATATCTGGTTCTTCCTGTAAGGTACCTTCTGTGTTGTTCCCATTCTTTCACTCTCCTTCTGTCGCCACTGGCATTACAATAGTCTTTGCACCTGATGTTAAATAACAATCAGTGTTACATACTTCTAATAGTTTGCCTGCCCTCCTGCTGCACGATTAGCAGATAGGGAACCCTTTTTCAAAGGGTGATGTGTTTATGGTTTCTTTTGGGTGCCAGTGATGCCCCATATGGAGAGCTGGTCCCCCTAGAATTTGCATGTACAGCCTATGCCAAGGGCTGGCTCTGCACTGCAGTGTTATTTTATGTTTTGTCCTGGTGGCTGTTGTGGAATGCATGATATTGGATTTTTGGCGACATCCAATATGCCGATATTTTTTTAATACATTATTGCCAATATCGATATTTCTGCTCAAGAGCACAAGCTCTGTACTTAACAAAAATGAAGTTGTTTCTTTCAGTCTTACAGTATATTTTTGTGAGGAACAGATGTAAAACAAGAAAAACAGCATTTAATTCTTGCAAAAATGAAACCCTTGATTTTAAATGTTCCTATGCAGTGATGAGGAGGTGCATCAGTATTGTACATTTGTGAAATTTGAAGATATTCCAGCTGATAAATGGTTGATATGTGTGGCCGATATATCAGCTGTAAATATCTGCAAAAGTTTCAATATCGGCCTATACCGATACTTAACTTTTTAGGCTGATATCGGCCAATACCAGTATCAAATCAATAATATTGTGCATCCCTAGCTGTTATCCATGATGATGTGTCCTTAGGGTAAAAACAGGACAGCGTGGGGCATGAGTTAGGAAGACTGAGCTGAACTTTCAGCCATTATGGGTATGATCTTTATTTTTAGAATCTGTCTGTGAAAGCGTAAACTTTGTTTTAAACCTTTTAATATCCATTTTTGAAGAGGGAAATGTAAGAAGTAAAGTAATTCTTTACTTTTAGAATTAAATTATTAATAAGTTAACTAATAATTAAATAAATATAGTTACTTTTCAATGAGTGATTTGTGATAAGTTATTTATCAAAATGCCCAAGTAGCTTCCCCAACAATGTGTGACCTTATTTTGACAACCTCAGTGCAGACAAAGCCTCACAGCCCAACATGGGATCTGTGGCACCCCTCCTGTTGTGCCTGGACCCCACAGGGGGACCGAAGGCTCTTGTTTAATCCATAAAAAAGGTTCCTTCACCTGTGACAGTGAGGGAATGACCCTTTTTAAATACGCAGATGACATGGCCCTGGTGGCTCACCTGGTGGTTCACCTGACTGACACTGCTGCTCTGGACAGGTATCAGGCTGTCAGAGGCCTGGCCCAGACAGTCAACCAGCTCTCTCTGGAGATACATGTCTCCAAAACAAGGAGCTGTGTGGTGGGGACAGAGGAACCAAACCACTCAGCCTCCAGGGTCAGCTTGTGGAGCAGGTTGAGTGCTTCAGGTACCTGGGAACTGACCTGGACAACTGCTTCTCCTTTTCACAGCATGCAGACACTTTTTTCAAAAAAAGTCAACAGCGCCTCCACCTGCTGACGAAGCTCAGGACCTTGTTAGCATCCATGTTTTAACTCTGGTCTACCAGTCTCTTACCGAATCCATACTCACCTTCAATATGTCCTCCTGGTACAGCTTCCTCTCTCTAAACACAAAACAAAACTCACCCGCACAGTTAACCAGGACAGCAAAATCACTGGAGCACCACAAACCCCCCTCTCAGAACTGTATAGCCGGTCTGTGACCAGGAAGCCATCCTGATCACAGAAGACCCCTCCCAGCTCCTCCGCCACTGCATTCAGATGCTGCCATCAGGCAGGCGTCATAATGTTGTATAAGCCTCCTGTTGAGAAACGTGTGGCCGATCTTCAGTGGAGGATTATACATGGAGCGATAGCTACAAACAGGTACAGAGCTCACCTTGTCCCAGACTGGCTGGTCTCTTCAAAATGTTATAGGAGGGGGTGGGGGGTTTGGGAGAGGCTTTCTCTTATCCCTTCTTTGTCTTCGGACCCAAATACACTCCCAAGAAAAAGAAAACTCTAGTGCTGATCAACTTCATCTTTGAGAGTGCCAAACTAGCAATCTGGAAGAGTAGCAAAAACAAAGTTCTGGGGGTGGGCTGGACTGACCCGGGCTGTTGTCTGAAGGGTTTGGTAGCAGCCCGTCTCAGAGTTGAACACTCTTTTTACAAACTGACTAACAATTTGGATGGTTTCAGAGGTGTGTGGGCTGTCAGGTAGGTCCTGTGCTCACTGGGGGAGAATGGCTTCTTAGTGCTGAATTTCTAAAGGACTAGTTTTTTATATTGTGTGTGTGTGTCTGTGTGTGCATGTGTGTGTGAGTTGGTATTTAATCATGTCTCATCAACTAACATGTAATCTGTCTTAAAGTATTGTCAGAATGTCTCGTAAATAAAGTTTGTTAAAAGTCAAAGTCAAAGTCTATCTATTTATCTATATCTATCTGTCCATCGATCTGTCTAACTATATCTGTCTATCTATCTCTCTGTCTTTCTATAGACATAGATATAGATAGATGGATAGAAAAGAGAGGCAGAGAGGGAGCACTTTATTTCCTGCCATGCTCATTGTTTCGTTCAATGTGACCTCCTCATCACCTCAGCTGATCCCGAGCCTGTCAGTCAAAGTGGGCGGTCCTTTGACTCATCAGCCAATCAGAGCGCTGTCCGTCAATAAAGCAGCATTACTGCAGACTGCACTCAGACGGAGTGACTCCTGAACTTGTGTTTACTTTCTTCGTCGGCAGTACGGTGGCACAGTGAGTTATTTAACATGACAGACGGCTCTACATGAACAGCTGTGAGCCTCTCGGCGGGACCAGTCCTCAGGGGACCATCACACCGACATGAAGCTGCTGGGTGAGCGGGTCTTCTCTCTGTTTAAGCTCCACTGGCGCCACACTCTCACCTACTGGAGCGTCTTCTTCAGCTTCGGGCTGTGCATCGCCTTCCTGGGGCCCACCATCCTGGACCTGAGGTGTCAGACTCAGTCCACGCTGCAGCAGATCACCTGGGTCTTCTTCTCGCAGCAGTTCTTCCTGCTGGTGGGCAGCAGCCTGGGGGGGCTCTTCAAGAAGACGTGAGTGGGTCTGGTGTGGGACCGGGAGGGGGGTCAGACCTTTAGGTGGTTATGGTATCCTATGGAGACACTGGAGAGGGTTTGGGGGGAAAGGGGCCTTCATTGAGGTTACTTGTTTTCAGGAGAAACTCCAAAGGGAGCTATGGGTCAAGTCATCTGTTCACTGACACTTCGACCATTAAAACGGGCATAAAAAGGAAAACAAATCCAAAATGGCGGCATGCGGTGTTAAAGACACTGACCAGAGAGTTTGTGATGATACTTTTACTCAAAGGTTGTTTCTAAGTGAATTTTTCTAGGAGAAAAATACTTTTGAAAGTTCTGTTTCACATGTTCTTGTTGAGCGAAAAGAGGACGGGAAGGAGCAGTAGCCAGCCAGTAACCATATATTTTTATATTTATATTTATTTATATTTTTGTTTAGATCTATCTAATCTGTAATACTTAACTGTTACTGGAATCCCAATTTCCCTAAGGGAGTTTTTCCAAGGGGATTAATTAAGTTCCATGTAAGCTAATCTAATCTAATCCAAATATGATTCCTGGCTAAATACTAAATGGAAAAAATAGGCGGTTACATCTTTTTCACTTAATCTTCAGGCCCTCCTTTAAAAATCACTCTTTCCATCTTAAAGTCCTTTATAGGATATTGGATATATTTTAACATATTAAACACGAACAAAAACAAACTGTTTTTAAATTTTATTTTGTCATATTCTCCAGTCCTCATCATGAATTTATTTTCATAATTTTAACCCTCTTAATGGCAGTTTATTTACATAATGCCACTTTTTTAAAACACATTTTTTTTGTGTGTACAAGACGTTATACATTGGAAATACTGGAGCTGCTTCTATGTAATAACCATGTTGTAGCTTCATAGCTTATCAGTAGCATTTTACTCCCGCTGATAACATTTAAACTTAAAACAAATTGTGAAAAAGCTTTGTTTGCTATGTTTGTCTCAAGTTTCATAATTTTTCATTCACTACAGAGCTTATTATCAGGAATGGGCCACAGTGACAATATCCCATAGGCCACTGCCCCCCATCCAAATCTCTATACTTTTATGCAAACCATGCCTGAAAGAAGAATTTAGTTGTTCATAAAAGGCTGAAAGTTTGGACAGCAATATTTGAATACAGGTGAAAATTTAGACTTTTATTACCTAAATGGACAACAGAGATGGGATATGGGCTCTAAGTTCGTGATTAAATGTCATATTTTGCAAAACTAGCAAAAATGTGTCATTTAACCCTAGATACAGACATACTGATGAAAAAACCCATCCAGCAGATTCCCAACAAAAGGGGGGACCTCCAAAGAAACATCTGGAGAACACGAGTCACTTTAGATATGTACGCTCCCTGTGTCGTCATCAGAGTTTGACCCTCATGCTTTGCTCCTGTTCTGAGAGCACGGACATCCATCTGTGGAGTGGCTGACGCTCAAGAGACTCCTACCTGACATGAACACTAATATTATTTTTTTTCAACATGTTTTTGTACATTTCTGCCTATTCAGAGGGTTAATGTATTCGCCGTGACAGAGGGCCAAACTGTAAAAAAAACTAAAACAATGTAGGACACTCACAATTTAACAATAATATTGAGTCATAATTCAACACAAAGAACAAAAACACCAGAGACATCATTTTTTACTCACATGTATAATAGTTATTCAAAGTGCTAAAAGAAGAATTCAAGCCTTTCTTTTTCATTGCAATAAACAGAGTATTTACTGGTTTATTGATGTTTCTCACATTTGCTTTTTCTTTTAGAAATGCATTTAATAATACAGAGTATTTCAGCTGCAGTCCCAATCAATATCATCTCTGTTTTTTGCAAGTAACTTAACAAACAAGAAATAAGGAACTATCAGGATTTTTTTAAGTTTAAGGCCCTTTTGTGTGTAAAATTTGAGTTTACGATTGATATTTGAAGTAGACCTGTAGAGTTGCCCCCCTCTAAATTAAATTCATACTGTTTTAATCTGATTTGACCGGTTTTGACGTTTGATAGAAGTGAAAACATCCATAACATCGTTGTTTCATACAACTTCTCTCAAAGTGATGCGAATACACAGGAGTGATTACTATTATTTTACCAAATAAATACTTTCAAACTACAAGTTTGTAGATAATCTCTGTTAGTATTTTTGCAAGGTTGTATTCACTACATTGTGGTCACAAGTAATGGGCAAACAAGAGGCTCATGACTTTGACTTTTGACCTATGACCTCCAAAATTAAATCAGTTCATCCTCAAGCCATAATGGGCATGTATGCAAAAGTTTAAAGAAATCACCTTAAGCATTCTTGAAGTATCGCAATCACAAGCAAAATATCACCATCAGACACATGACCTTTACTTCTGATTTATGGCCTACAAAATCTAATTAATTTATCCTTGAATCTGGATTGACATTTGGTTAAAGTTTAATGAAAATCATATGAAGTGTTTCTGAGATATCAAGTTCATAAGATGACCTTGAATAGCCTCTGGCCTCAGCTGCCACCAGCATGAAGGCATAAAAAGGCAGAGACAATATTCACAATGAACAAACACACAAGAATTACAGAAGATCCTCAGAACCACTGGAAAAAGAAGTGAGGCTGAATGTTTCAGTCTGAGAAAAAAGTCAGGATTCAGAAATAAGAATTAAAAAGTACTTATTCTGACTTTAATTTCGTAATTCTGACTTAAATCTCAAAATATTGACTTTTTGGAGAATTCAGCGTTAAATCTTATAACTCTGATTTCCCTCTTAGAATTCAGATTTTACTCTCACAGAATTCTGACTTGAATCTCAAGACTGTAACTTTTCTTTCCCTGTGAATTAAAATTTAATCTCAGAATTCTGACTTTGACCTTAAAATTCAGACTTAATTCTCAAAATTCTGACTCTAATGTCAGAATTCCAACTTTTTTTTACAGACTTAAAAAAGTCTTCAGTCATTAAATAAAAGATTTCAGTTACACTAATCCTCTTTTGTACACGATACTGCACATTTTGGTTGTTTTAGCGTGTAACGTTCTTGTTATTTAGGTGGGGCACTGCTTCAGATTTTGACACATAACTAGACAAATTGAAATTCGTCAATACAGGAGAGTACTGATTTAAAATAATCCTGCAAAAAACTAGAAAAAGGATCAATTCAGTGTTGTTCCAAGTCCACTCACAGTTGCTCCTCTCTGAATTTGACAGTCAAATGTGTCATAATCAAATAAAGGCAGCTGCTCCAGGCCTCTCCGACACACGGAGCGGCATGTGAACCTTACTTGTAGCTTGACTAGAGTCTGAGGTGTTTTTAATGCAGTATGCAGGATTCACAATAACAGGTTATCAGTGACATCTGCTTTCCAATGCGTGGTTGCTTCTAAATGGTAATTGAAAACTGTCTCACAAAGCCTTGTCAGGAGGGACGATCAGTGGACTGGAACTGTAACACACCTTTTTTTAAGCACAGAAGTGGCTTGTTGTGTTGCCACATTCTTTTATTTAAATACGTTTACATAAAAATGACGTACACATTCACACAAGGGTAAAACCTGCCCATCAGGATCCAATTTTCTATCACAGGCAAACCTATGGCCATGTCCTCAGGACCAATGTGGGGTGGAGGACGCTCAAATGCAGACTGTAGGGGCTGTGCTCAAATTTATGTTTTACTGAAAGTAATTGAGTAGTGGTTAATTATCCCGTAACTTTAAACATTAACTAAAAGTTCATTTGTATGAGGCTAAATTATAGCAAATGTTATGCCAGTCAATGCCGTGCTCCTCTGTCTTTATGATATAAAAATATAGTTTTGATATAGTTTCTATTTACTTTCATTTTATTCTATTGTATATTTATTTATCTTTTTTTATTTTTTAGAGAGATTTAGAAAGATGGAGAGGTGGCAGAGACAAAGATACTAAAATGATAATTTCATGATAGTGATAAATGTAGGATCATAAGATCATAAATTTGGCCTCATTACATTTCTCTAATGTTTAAGAAACCTATAGGTTATATATAGTAGTAGTAATATAGCTGTGGTCCCTCTTTGTCTGAGATGCTCTGTCTGTATGCAAACCACCCCGGCCGCGCTACAGCTTTACTGAAATCACCCGACAACTGTTGATTACTTGTTTTCCTGTTTTGGGCCGATGTTCTTAGCAGAGACTGACATGAGGCTAAAGTAGCTCTCACTGAAAATAGACTCTACATGTATTTTCAGCGAACCAGCGTAGAGGTAGAAAAAATGCAAAAGCAACCTAATTTTGAAATCTGTCCCAACCACACATCTGACCAGTGTCAGGGTTTAACTTTTGATCATGTTAACTGATGTTAGCAAATATCTCTGCAGTTGGATTTCAGTACAAAACATGTCTGATGACCTGAATCAGACATGTTATAAAAAGGCAATTTTAGGTAATCTTATTGGTTTCAGCTACGGCAACTACAGACACAGGCAAATCGCCAGTTAAAATGTTCACTTAAAAAAAAAAAAATCACACTGGGTATCAAAAGCAGCATAAAGGAAGTGTGCTAGCTTCGCAAAGAATTTCTTAAGCTGTTTTTGAAACTGCCAACTACAGACTACTACTACATACTGTATGAGGTAGTAAATTTAGTAAATGGCTGTTACTTTGTAGCATGCTAGACCAGGTGGAGCTAATCCTTCTTCCTCTTTTTTGTTTCCTTGTTTATCCCTCCTTCAAAGTTTGTTACCACCACTCACTGTGCTAAAGTTTGGATCATCCTTACGATATAAGAACTGTAACACATAAAAGCAAACAGTTATGTTTTAAATACACAAATGAAGCTATTTGCTTTCCCTCCCCAACCCAGTAATTAAGCTGATTTTTGTTAGCTTTGACGACAGCTAGCGCCACTAAATAAATGTCAGTCAACAGAGTTAAAGAAGTTTAACAAGTGATTTAGTTGTTTTTTTCATGATTTTCACCACTGAACACACACACAAGAAATTTGTAACACCCATGTCACAACTCAACATTTTTCGTTTACCAAGCTTGATTGGCTTTATTGTTGTATAGATGTAACAGAATTAATGCTAATATTGCTAAGGCTGTCTGTCTGCCATTTTTATTGACCCACTGCATTGTGGGTATCAATACATGGGGTAGACTGGCCCAATGGATACTGAAAATTTTTCCTGAAGTAGAATGACATCTGGATATTTTTGGCATACTTTAGATTTTGCAAATATTTTGTTGTATGCAGTACAGTATGTGGTTTCGAAAACGGCCTTTGTCTTTCTGTGGCTTTGGCAGGGTAAATCGATGTGACATTATCCTGTGCCACAGTCATTTTAAATGTCCACTTCAACAGCTTAAACAACCAAAATGTGTGTTCAGATAGATTTATCCTTGTTCCATAATGGTTCAAGCAAGCAGCCGAAAACACTACAGCTATGAGCCCTCAATTCACAGTTTAAAGAGCTTTATTGACATGAATATAGGTCATTGTTGCCAAAGCCTTTTATTAAAATATAAGATAAAATAGAAATTGAACTAGAGATGCTAGAAGTAAAAATAAAAATGTGGAAAACTGTCCCGTCTTGCACTGTTAACATAATCATGAAAATTATTGGTATTATGATAGTGAAGGTTAAAAAATGGAGATTCAAAAAGTGTATGATAAAATACATGTGACAAAAATCTGATAGTACAAAAATGAAAAGAAACATGTTTGTGTTGTTTTTCTGTGCATCTGTAGTTGTGCGTGCTTGTTTCACGTATTTAGTGTTGAGGTTTTACTGGTTGTCCTCGGATCTTCACACTTCACAAAAATGTCACAGTTTTGCATGTGTCCCAGTAAATTATGGGATTTTCTTTTAGTTGTATATTTAGACTCTGGGTGTGTTTTTATTATTTGGGGATTATATTCCTCCCTCACAGCGTGATATTTTGGGCAAATGTGAGTCACTGAGTGTATAGGACTTTTCTCAGTGAATGGTATTTTACAGCACTCAGGTAATCTGCCAGATTGTTTTCTCTGTTTAGGGCCAAAAAACATTTTAATTTGCTTTGTTTTTGAGTTCCTTCTCGAGTTACGCATGTAGCGCTGTCAATGATAACCGTGACTGATTGACTAAGATGTGCTCCAGGTCTGCAGCAAAGTGAGACACAGTCAGAGGCCTGTCGCTGTCAGGAATCAAATAACATCAAATCAATCACCAACATTAGATAAACACAGGCCCATTTACGCACATTCTCCATCAGTCTAGTTAATTGTTTCTTAAATTTGTTTACTGTTTAAAGTGCTGATCTCAGAGTCACATGAGATTGATGCATCGTATATTTGCCTATTTGGCACAGAATCATAGTGTAGAACCGGATCTTCTCAGTGAGCACTTACACACTTTTAAGATGTTTCGAAGGTTTCATTAAAAACTGTTTTATGAGCTTTTTACTTGATCTCAGTCAATCAGTTGATCAATCTTTGAATAGCGCCAAATCAAAACAAACATCTCAAGATGCTCTACAAAAGAGTAGGTCAACGCCTCACTCCTTCTCTATGTTTTGTTTTTATTGTTATTTTTATGTATTGTTCATTTTATTTTTTCATGTACATATGTTTTAAGAGAGATGTAGAGAGAACAGAGAGGTGGGCAGAGGCTCAGGGACTAAAATGAGAATTCATGATAGTGAGTATTTCTGGATGCTCAGACCATATATGTGTTCTTATCATATTTCTCTGTTGAACATAGGTTTACAAGAGGAGTTAAAGTTAGGCATCTTGTCTTCAACAGGGTCATCTTTGTATGGACAGGAAATTGTATCAGATTTCACAAGGAAATCCTCCAATCTATTTGTCACATGTTCATAATGTTCTAGGACAATCAAGGCAAATCACAAAGAAAAAAAAAAGCTGTAATTACTTTGTAAGTAACTGGGGCATCACAGATATTGATCCAGACACTTTGTACACCTTGTATTAACATCTACACTTCGTCAAGTCAAAAGGTATTTATAAAGCACAATTTAAAACAACATATGTTAACCTAAGTTCTGTACAATGTCAAAGGGAAACAGAATAATATAGAGGGTGAGATAAACTAGCAATGAGCACCGTTATATGGCATCAAACAAACACATTTAAAATTGGCAAGAAGGAAAAACAGTAGAGGGTAGACAAGGTAAAGCTAAAACCATAAAATCCAACATGATAATTGAATTGAATTGAATTGAATCTTATTTATTTCGAATATATTCAAAAGAGAGACAACAAAAACAGAAGTAAAAGATCTATATACTGAAGTCGTTACATACATTATATTTGAAAAGAAGTGGGAGGAAGTCAAACTTATAAAGTCCCACCCCTTCTCCATCAGTCAATCAAACATAAATGCTTCCATATTTTACAAAAGAAAGAGTTTCCACGCAATAATTTAGTGATCTAACAAAACAAAAAACAAGACAAAAAAGGCAAAACAATTACAAACAACCAACAAAACAAAGCAGTCATCCTACAGTTTAGTGTGTTACCTCCAGTTTTATCCATATATCTACTGAAAATTATATTTTCATACATTATTTTAAATTATATCAGGTATGAGATCCTGCTGTAACCCATTACATGATTGGACACCGTGAAACACAAAAGTTTTTCATTCTTGAGCATGACCTCAGAATTTTAAAGTTAACATTTCCCCTTAAATTACAATCCCCATCTCAATCTCTAAAAAGTTTTTGGATTGTAGTTCAACAGTATCCATGAATTTAATTAGTTTTGACCTTAAAAATAGTGAATTGGTGTGTTATAGATAGCCAACCTTATGGATGATTCTAACTGATAAGTGGGTGCAGTGAATTTTTGTAGTTGTTACCCCAGTGTGGTTGGTTGGATGACCTGAGAGGTAAGATCTAGGGATGCATCAATTTTCAATTATATATTAAACCATTCAGTACAATACCCACGGTTCAATATTCATCCATCCATCATCTGTAACACTCATCGCTTTCTGGGTCGCAGGGGGCTGGAGCCTATCCCAGCTGTCATTGGGTGAGAGTGGGGATACTCCCTGAACTGGACCCTACCCAGTCACAGGGTCACATAGAGAGACAGATAACCATTCACACACTCACTCCTACCTAAGGGCAACTCAGAGTCATCAGTTAACTAACAAGCATGTTTTTGGTCTGTGGGAGGAAACCATGGTCCAGGGAGAGAACCCACACAAACAGGGAGACCATGCAATCTCACACTAATCCTCTGCTGCCATGCCGCCCTTTGTTTCAATATGCTTGTGTGAATTGCTGTTTTTTTAGGCACAAACAGCTTTTATTTGTTGTTGCCTTCTTCTCACTGTATTTATGCTACCATGTTTGTGCCTGTGACCAGCAACGCACTAAAGTTATTCAGAGATTTCACACTACTGCTTTGCAGCATGCCTGCACACTCGCAGTATGAGAGACGCCTAATCATTTTAGTCTGTGGTGGGAGGCGGGGGGAAGATAGTTTAATATTTGCTTAACTTATAGACCGGTGTTTGATCTTATCATTATGCCTATGGAGCTTGGGTTCTTTGATAGACTGTCATTATATTAAACCATTGGAGCGCCAACATCCGTCAGGTCTTACAAGCTTACATAAACTCACATCAGCATGGCACATTTAATTCAGCATACTGTTCTGAGCCTTTTCACTGGGGCCTTGGAAAAAGAAGTCTTGAAACCTCACAACAGACTCATTACATTCTGGAGCTTGCAGTAAGAAACAACTCCTCATCTGCCCAAAAATGACAATTAGATGAATAAATAAATATCATCATGATGTATTCCAAAACAATTTCAAGAAAAGACTTGAGTTTTTGTCTTAAACTTTGAATGATACAGTTGTTTGGAGGTCAGGCCCAGAATAGCCTTTAAGGGACCACAGTGGACCAATGATAAATGCTGTGCAGAGCAAATAGCAGATGAGAGATATAGAATAAAAATTTTAAAGACAAAAAGGAAACTTAACTTTGTCAAAGTACTCAACAGCCAAGTTATCAGGATTTTACCATCACAGAGCCCACATTTCGCTTGAACTCGGGTTCATGTGTTCGGTTTTTTTCTGCTGCTAGAGTACGTCTGAGATCACACATGTTTAAAAGACCCTATAGTTTTCACAAATCGAGTACCGCTGATCCAGCATATTTTAAGTGCTGCATGGCAGAGCGTGCCCCTGAACAGCTTGAAAAACGAAATCCCAAGACCATGAACAGACTACAATTTCATGAGGTAATTGTGAGATAATAAAAGTAAAATGTATCGTCTGCCTGATGTTGATATGCTGTCTGCATCAATATCATTTCCACATAGTCCTGTATTCTGGAATCACCTGCAAACTCTGAGTGCTTCTTTTCCTGTTTTGGGCCAGTCTGCTTGGCAGAGTTTGTAAGGGGTTGAAGCAACTCTTGCTAAAAATAGACCCTGCACATAAATCCAGCGAACCACCTCGGAGCTGCACTGCTGGCATATAGTGCAGGCTGTGGAAACCAACTGCCTAAAAAGACTGGGGGTCATTTGATACACAGGCAGACTATGTAGAAATTGGGGGTTAGAGTTCATGCCCTTTCGAGGTCACTGGGCCGCCTGTTAACTTAAAGTTTTAGGCTGTTTGGACCCTAATCAAGCACCTGGAGCATTAGTAACGTCACTAAAACAGCAAAGTATTGGCATCAGTCAGGCTATTAATTATCAACTGAGAAGCTGCTATCATGCGTCCAACTTATAGCTCACACTCTTACCCCATAAAATGTAACCCTGATCAAGTCAGTACTCATATAGCAGTTGTGGGTGTAACATGATTTGCTAAAAACCTTCAGAAATGATGTCTTGTAAGGCCCCGTGGCCATTTTTGTGGTCTTTGGTAGCAGTTTGGAAGCAAACAAACAAAGTAAGACTTTTAAATCCCAAAGTACGGTAATTCCAGATGCATTTCATTGTTATTCATTTTATTTTTATGTCGCTGCTCTGTGGTTAGGTCAGTTCAGCACCCTGCTGCGCCATGTTGTCATCAGCTCTGCATTTTCTCTACAGTCTATGCTCTGCGATGGGTTGCCAACCTGAGGCAGTTGTCTTAAAGGGATAGTTCAGTATTTTTGAAGTGACGTGAGTCGATTAGTTCCAGATAAACTTTATATTTCCAAAAAGTTAATGCACTTAAAAACATGCATAGGTGGCATACTCTTAAACTGTGGTATTATTTTTTGATGGGAGTTCTTGTAGGCGGAGAAAATACCCTTTGTACCTGATAAAATACTTCCCTGTTTGGAGCTGGTTCTGAGTAACAGACTATTACAGACTGTGGCTTACTGAGGGAGAGGAATGAACGCTCTACTGCATCTAATGTACTTAGTGGCCATATGGAGCTCATACAACCCCACTTGAAAAAACTGAAGAAAGGTATGGCATCACACTAGGGGTCTAATTGGTGGGGGCTGGGGAGGTAGCAGAGGGAATGAGTTGTTTCAGGCAACTATTGATAAAGATGGGAGGTCCTGATGCCATGGTCTTTTTGTCTAATACATAGAAGTGCTCAAAACACTTAAGGGCATTTAAACTGGAAAACAGTCTGATACCAGGTCTGGATTCACAAACTCTCTTACTTAACTGGTTTGATTTACAGTGAAGGGTCATTATGTTAGTTAAAGCTCACTGTTGTTCATTTATTAATATTAACCCATTGGTATATGATGTCCAAATACTTGTTGGTCACTATGTTTCTCATTTGTGTGCCCTCGGTCACAAGCTGTAGTCAAATTATCCTCTTTACAGAATGGCAGTCATCCAGGACAGGGTTAAACAGAGTGGAAAGTTGGCAGGGAAGAATTAAAAGAAGGTGAAGATAAGGGTGCAGTGCTTTGATAAAGCCATTGGGTAAATAAAAGCTAGCAGAGCAGCAAACTATTAAGGTGACTTTACTCAAACAATAAAATATTGTCACAAGGTCAGAGACAAATTATTCTACAAGTGTAATGAGAATATTTAGCAGCCATTCATACTAAACCTCTGCCTCTAATTCACAATACCACATGACTAACCAACTTGTCATTGCTTTATTAAGTCATTGTCTGAATGCAACACTTAATCCTGTGGGTGTCGTCTTTTTCTTTGTCCTTTTCAGACTCCTGTGCTCCCTGTCAGCACTCCTCTGCTGCACCTTTGTCATCTCGCTGGTGTTTGCCATCATACCATTATGTAATCATGTGGTGCTTTTGTCTGTCGCCATGGCAATCGCTGGTACATCCATGGGTGTGATTGACACTATTGCCAACCGGCAGCTGGTGAGGCTGTACCAGAAGGACTCGGCCACATTCCTGCAGGTTAGAAAGGGGTGTGTGTGTGTGTGTGTACAGCGGGAATAGGGTGCCACTACCAAGCCATGTGCCTGTCCTTAAACTCATAAAACACTGCCAATACTGCACTCGTTATCTTCCTACACATAAGCTTGTCAATATTTGCACAGTTTTAGGTAAACTCAGAGCCATGTCTGCAGTTTGGTGATGTTTCAAGATAAGTTAAGATGATGACTGCAAAGTATGGATGGTTTTATTGAGTACTCATATTTAAACTTGGTGCCTGTGAGGACTTAAAGGTTAGTCTTGCAAAGTCAGAGATATACTTCCTGTAAACTTCATGATGGCCCGTCTTCTTCGCTGATTTAGTGTTTGGGGTGTGCAAGTCAACCAGATTTAGAAGACACAGACGCAAGCTTCAGTCTAGACATGGCCGCCAGGATCAGTGTGAAGGAAGAGGAGAGATGACGGATTAGTCACAGCAGCAGAAACAACTATAACTGACAGTTTAAAAGACAAACTAATGAAACAAGGCCACAATCATTAACATCTAAATAATGTGTGAGGCTGCCAAGACATAAGCATGCCTGATGATCTGGCTGATGACAGATCAATTGTCCTTTAGAGCCTTGAAACAAGAATCAATTCACTTAAAGACTGTGAAGATTGGAGACCTTGAGTTGGCACTATGGTCCGTGGATGTGTTTGTGTTAGCTTTGTTTCTTTCTGTGTTTTGTCACACATTATTCATTCTATATTTCAACGATATATTTAAAGTGTCTAAGTTTATGAAGTGTTTTGTGTTTGCTGATGATACCAATATTTTATGTACTGGAGATAACCCAGAGCAGTTGTTAAACATGGTCCAGAATGAATTGTGTAAACTTAAATGCTGGTTTGACCAAAAAAAATTATCACTAAACATAAGTAAAACAAAGTTTATGTTTTTTGGAAATAGAAAAATTGACAGGAAAATTGAGTTAGAAATTGACAATGTAACTATCGAAAGGGTCTATGAAAGTAAGTTCCTGGGTATTCTGATTGACCATAAGCTCTGCTGGAAACCACACATAAAATATCTGTGCTCAAAAATATCAAAAAGCCTTGGTATAATCAGTAAATCAAAGTATTTATTACCACAAAAATCATTACACACACTCTACTGCTCCATGATCCTACCATACCTCGCTTACTGTGTAGAAGTCTGTGAAACACATACTAGTCCAATCTACAAATGATCTGCACATTACAAAAAAAAGTTATCCGGATCATATATCATGCTGGATATAGAGATCATACCAGTCCTCTGTTTTCAAATTCCAAATTGTTAAAATTTTATGAGATTGTAAAATTGCAAACAGCACAAGTGGGATATAAAGCAATTAGAAAATTGTTACCTGGTAATTAACAAAAGATGTTTAATTCCAGAGAGGGGGGCTATAATTTAAGGGGTGAACATAATTTCATTTGTCAGATTGTCCATACAACTCTTAAAAGTATGTGCATTTCTGTTTGTGGTGTCAAACTCTGGAACAGCCTGGATGTCACTTTATGACATTTGCCTATTATTGCGCTAAAATGTGCAGTAATAGGCAAATATTTAAATTACGTTATAGAAAAGTATTGTTAGATTCATACGAGTAATTGAACGATAACTTGGTTCTATACATAAATAATTTGTTACCATATAATCAATTTTTAGTATATATATTAACACTGATCAATATTAACATATGCAATTAATTATTGTAAGTAACATAAAATGTTAGTTTAGAACAGAACAATGGATCTGATTTGATCTGATGCTAATGGTGAGGTTTCAATCAATGAATAAATCAAACTTTATTTGTATAGCACTTTTCATAAAAAGTCTTGTGGGATAAAGTGCTTTACATAAAAAGAAAATAACAAAAAATAAAAAGGAAAAAAATTCAATACAATGAAAATGCAAAACCCCATCCACCCTCGTGATCCACGTACAGCACACACACTCACTCACTTACACACACACGAAGACATTAAGAGGAGATTCTAACAAAACAGAATTAGAGGACTGCAGAAAAGCCATCTTCAATTAAAAATGAGGAAACACAGGACTAAAATGACGATAGAAAATCATGATAATTAACATTTGATCACTGGTCATGAGTTACTAACAAATATTTGATGATGACACTGATCACTGTGTTCGTTTTCTTACTTTTACTCTAAGGATTATCACCATGTGTACAGGTTAGTTTTATCACAACAGGAAGTTATATACAGCCTGAGGTCTTTTTCTGGCCGCTAGTGGTGCCCTCTGTTAGCACCCATCACAAATAGGCAAGTATTAAAACAAAAATGCTCATTGTGACGGTTTAGCGGGATAGGACCCAAAAGTGAGGCTCAGACATTGGAGAATATTTCAGTGATTGGGTTGGAGTGTGGTTGGCGTTGAGGCTGGCAGGGTAAGGCACTGGGGAAAAAAAGAGGGAGAAGATCAGCTTAGTCATCTTTCCAGGACGCAGAGAATAACTCAAAAATATGAGAACATGAACAGGCAGCCAATACACCACTAAAGAGCTGATACAGCGTGTCAGCCTGTCAGAATCAGGTGGAGCTTTTAAAGCCAGAGATATACTCCTGCGTTCGCGTTGGTGTGTTGATCGTTTTTGTTTATATACTTGTCTGTATGTGGGACATGTGACTGGGGGACACCATTAGATGGTACTAAAGATCTCAGACTGTATGTGACAACTTGCTGTGTAACAGCTGAACTGCAAACATGGCGATAATTCTGAGAGTAAAAGTAACAAAATGAGCATCATGCCGCTTCTTTGGCACATTTCACAAGTACTGGTGTTGGCAATGGGCTCCAAAACATACTTGCTCACACTGCGACAACAATTTATGTCTTTTCCTATTTGTTTCAGAGACCATCCAGCATCATGAAGCGCTTTAATGCAGACTGTTTCATTTTCAGTGTACAGGAATACAAGTAAATAACTATAATCTCTATAGTAATAATCATATTTTATCATTTCAGTTAAAGGGCCTCTACGTACTAGCATATTAACTATTACAGAAACATAAAATGTTTTTTAATTGTCAAAGCTGTTAGTAAACCTTACATTTGGTAGTGGTCTAATAAATTTGTTATGCACTTTATATCTCCATTGTCCTGTAGCTTTCATGGGACATAAACTTGTTGTTTTGTTGTGTGACCAATGCTAGTTTACACTCTTTTTGCTCTGCAACCCTCCACATGGTCACATAACTAAGAGCTGTCGATACAGTATGCTCTAAAGGAAGCAGCAGCTTAATATGTCACTGAGGGTTTTCAGGAACAACATGTTGTGCTTTTGATAGCAGCAATTATCAATAATTCAACAATTCAATTCAACAAAAGGTCACATTCCTATGTGAGATGCTGGAAGAGGGAGCAAAAATAGGATTGATTGAATTGAAGATTTTATCCTCGTGGTACAAATTATGCTTTTGATGGTGCTGAAACCTTTGTTCCCTACAGAACACTCTTCTCTAAAGGGAATTATATGTCATGCATTCATGCCTTTTCTCTCTCAGGAAGAAACTGGTTTATGGACTTAATTAGGAGTCATCTGATGAGTCAGTGCTTTTACACCCCATCCTTAGGTGTATCTTTTGTCTGTGTCTCCGCCCACAGGCCCTGCATTTCTTCATCGGTCTTGGAGCTCTGGTTAGCCCCCTGGTCGCTGATCCCTTCCTCACCGATGACTCCTGTGTCCTGGGTTTTAACTTGACCACCAATTATTCCACTGCGTCCACCTCCTCTGGGGATCTTGAGCACCTCCGCAGCAGCATGGCCGGGCAGGCAGGGGCACTCCCAGAAATTTCCAAGTATCCTCTGCACACGGAGGGTCGAGTCATCACCAGAGTGTCGTATGCTTTCTGGATCATGGCTTTTATTAACGTGAGTTTATGACACTTTAATGCCTTTGAGACGACTGTCAATGTCAAATGATTCACAGACAGCGTTAGCATAGCAGGCAGCCTTTGGGTATACTCTCTTAAATCCATCCATTCATTATCTATACAACTTATCACAAGGTCGCTAGGGCTGGAGTCTATCCCAGCTGACATTGGGCAAGAGGCAGGTACACCTTGAACTGGTCTCCAGGCAATCGCAGGGCCACATAGGGAAACAGACAACCATTCATGCTCACACTCATACCTAAGAACATGCAAACTTTGTACTTGCTGGGTCACCGTCCTATTCTCTCTCAAATGTTCTTTATTTTTCAATTTGTTCATAATAGTGACTCTTGTAGTTGAGATATTTTTGTTTTATACTCCTGGTTTACATGACATTGTATTCTGCTGTTGAAGACCACAACATACTATTTTATGAACAGATTTGTGCCTTGATTTGCCCCTCCTGGATCAGAGGGCTGGGACATGATTCTAGGCTTGTCACAGCCAACAATCTGTCCAAATAATCCTCAAGTGTTTGCCATCAACACAGCTATGTTACTACAACCAATCAGGTTGGAGTCTCCCCGATCTCAAGTCTGATACAATTTTTTAGACTAGAAAGTGTCATGAACTTACAACGGAGAATTAGAGCCACATTAAAAAATTTTTAAAAAGTACATTAGAAAAAACAGTAAAGATACAAGAATAAAGAAATAAGGTTACGAGAATTGAGTTGAATAGTTACAAGAATAAAGTCGAAAAGTTACAAGAATAATCTCATAAAGTTTCGAGAATCAAGTTGAAAAGTTTAGTGAAAACTTTAGATCAATATAAGCATACCTTAATCAAGAAGACGCTCTCATTTCATCCTCTTTGCGTAGGCGGATGGCTGCTCTTCTGGTACAACCTTTCAGAATAAAGTTTGTTTTCTAGCTTAATTTAAATAGATTTATGACTTTTTTCTAGTAACTTTATGAGATTATTCTCGTAACTTTTCAACTTTATTCTCGTAACTTTATGAGATTATTCTTGCAACTTTACTTTTTCTTTTTCTTAAACGTACCTTTTTTTTTTTATTATGGCCCTAATCCTCAATCGTGTAAACTAAACCAGAGAGAGGACCCAAATGCAAGACTCAAGCTAGAAGACAGTTCAGAAAACACTGTTTAGAGACAGGTTTGGTTCGATACACAGGTAATAAGTCAGATAAGGCAGAGGTATCCAAAAACGTGAGGCTAAAGGTGAGTTCTAAAAACAAACAGGGTCAGGATAAACATGGTAACGAGACCAGAGAGGAGTTCTTGAACATGACAAAGAAATTAAAAAAACTGGTGATTAATAAGATTAAATACACAAGGTAATGGGGAGTAATGAGACACAGGTGTGGGAAGGCACAATCAGGAGTGGGACGGGACAGGAAACAAACCCGAAACAGAGACAGGGGTAAGTGACCTTCAAATTAAAACTGGAAATACAAAACATGAAACATGAGAAGAAAATAGAGAGACAGATACTTAACATGCAGACATGACAGAAAGAATCACTAAAGATTGATGACAGTTGTGGGCTGAGACAAAAGACGAGAGGAGTCAGGATTTAAGCTGAAAAAAAAAGAATATTTTTTACAAAATGAACAAAAATAAAAACAATTGTCATGGAAATCTTTAATGAACTGTAAGAGGGTGTTGGGTGAGTGAGCATAGTGCAAGTGTAAAAGTAAAAAACAACTAAATTAAACAAAAAAAAAAGCAGTCTCAATGCTAGCTTAAATATCTTCTCTGGAGCAAAGAGCTCAGGTGCTCTGGATCAGACAGAAGAGATTATGAGACTTTATGGGAAATCTTCACATTACCATACAAATAAGCAAACAGCTCAACAGGGGCCGTCACACTGACAAAACCAAATTTCAAACATAGTTGGTCCATCATGTATTAACAGGCTCTGTTTCTGTGTTCGCTCATCTTAAAGCACAGAACAGTGATCATGACTGTAAGTGTTGTGATTGAAGCTCTTTCATATTGCACTGATTACTTTTTGGACAACCTACATCTCATCTCAACAATCAATATTTGGCCTCAGCCCTGTAGTCTTAGCTAAAACAAGATCCCTCAGCTGTACTGAAAGAGGGTGGGAGGGATACAGAGGGAGTCAGGGCAGATTAAACAGAGGGGAGAGTGTTTCTTAGCAACAAGCACCCAAAACTTTTATTTCTGCGGAGGATTTCATCTTCTGGATTGAAGAATACGGGCTCAGTGATCATGAGGGCGCAGTGAGGGATTTGTGATGGCTTAAAGTTTCATTTCTGCAGATACAGTTTGTAGAAGTGGATACACACTAGAGGATTTTATGTCAGATTTTTGCCCCAACTTCATCCTCTCAGGGATGTGGAACTGACTAGTTGTCCAAAAATCCTCAAATGTATGTCGTTATAACTATTTTACTGCTCAAGTCTGAGCATCTCAAAGTGTTTCATATGTATGACTTGAGTTCACGTTACCCACGGCCCAAAAGCAGATGAGAGCATGCAGACTAGGAAGTATCACCATCTTAAAGGTCTACTTTTAAACTGACCAACATGACAGTGAACATAAACACCAGATCTCTCTCTTATTCTCTTTGTTTTTGTTTTGGTAAAGAACAAAACTCACACAATGACAGCCAGTTGAGGATGTTTATGGTCAGGCTGTGTCAGTATAATCAGGCTACTGTCAGACCATGCTTGATAAAAGAAGTTAAAATGCAAGAACTGATTGTTCTTGTATGCTTATTTGTTTGGAATCCAGGGATAGGCATCTAGTGGCTTTTGAGCCATATGTGACCCCCCTCTTAGCCCGTTGAGTCTGATAATCAGTTTCAGAAATCAATCAATCCTGAACAGGAAAGAAACATGAAATATCTGCCATGAAAATATGGACAGTAAGAGGATGTCCGTAACAATCTTTGGGTTTTAAAACATATTAAACTTATGTGCTATGACAGCACAAACCTCCGCCAAGGCATTTCAAATGTTGTTGCGTGACTTATTGTCAAAAATAAGTCTACTGTCCTATCTAGCACTGTTAAGGAATCCTTAAAAAAAATCTTGGATCCGCATCCAGATTCAGATCAACACCAAAATCCCATCACTCCTCCCGTGATGACCAACATTCCCAGAAAATGTCATGAAAATCTGTTGAGAACTTATTGAGTTATAAGTGAAAAAGTGGAAAACTGTCGTATCTTGTTACATTTAAAAAATCCTTTAAAAAATACCTAGATCGGCAAACAGAACTGGATCATCCCTAAATCTGAACCACTTCTTCCTTGTGCCATGACCAACATTCTCTGAAAGTGTCATCAAAATCTGTTTATATATTTTTATTATCCTTTTCACAAACAAACAAACAAACGCCAGCCAAAACTTGACCTCCTTGGGGAGGACAGTTATTTTTGAGATATTAAAGGGGTGATATTCCTATAACAACACTCTTTGTTGTAGTTTATTTTGATGTGACAGTGCATATTATTGAGCTTACAATGTCGTGGGACTTCACATGAGGCTACAGTAAAGACACCAGATTTAGCTCAATGCTACTTTCCATCCTTAGTCTTAACGTAAATAAAAACATAATACCAAAGTTACAGACATATAAAAACAGAACTCAGGTGTGTGGTCTCACAGGATGCCTAAGTGTTTGTGTTTGTGCTTGTAGTATGAAAATGTAAAAAAAATCTTTGAACAGACTTTTTTACATTTTCATACTGTTATAATGTCTGAGGTCACATTTTTAAAATCACCTTAGCTTTAAAAATCGTGTAGCGTGTGGACAGCTTTAGTTAACAGAGCAAAAGTACACCGTACACTACAACACTAATCAACATTTCAGTCAACAACAAGTTTTGTTTTCCGTGGTTTGGTATACATGGTACCTCTCAGTCTACCAGAATTTTTTTGTTTTATTTAAAGGAAGAGCTGCTTTGTTTCTGAACAGGGAAGAATGTGTCTTCATCTTCGGACAATTGAAAAGTTCTAGAAAATAATAACTTTATTAATATAGAACCTTTTAGTTTACAAAGTGCTTAGCAGAGAAAACAAGTATACAAACCCAGGGAACAATAAAATGGGTATAAATAATCAGGTCAAACAGAAATTAAAAAAGTCGAACAAGAGGGCAGGAACAAAATGCAAAGTCTGAGGGTCATGGAAATTAAAGCGGACGAAAGGAATTAAAGGAAACATTTCAATAATCATATGACTGTACTTCATTAGTATGATTAAACTGTCAGCATAAGAGTATTATTAATAAAGAGGATTTTGAAAAAAGATGATAGTAATGAGAGTAATAAAAAGAAGATAATAAGGCAGGAGACCCCCGCCTGAGGATCTGAGGCTGTGGACTGGCTCATAAGGAGTCAGTAGTACTAATATAATTTGGGAGCAGACCGAGAATAAAAGGATAATGAAACTGTTTTAGTGTACAAATACTGACGTTTAAAACATGCTGTCAAAATGTGTTTAACTGGGATGAAATGCTAAAAGTCATCAAGCAACTGTCATAGAAAATTAGCGTAAGCCGTCTCCACTTTTAATGCATTTCACTGCAGATAATAATGGTGTAAAAATGTTTTTGTCACAGTTTTTCATTTATTACAGTGTGTATTTTTGAACATTTCAACCACTGGTGAACAAAGCCCACAGCTTCAGTACTTGGATAAAGGTATACAGTCACTGGCCACATTATTAGACACACTGTGGGGCTTGTGTCTCAGGTCTTCTGGATTTAGAAAAGGTCTTCTTCATACCTTTGTTGTAATAACAGGTGGTTGTTAGCTGCCTTTCTATCATCTAAAGCTGCTCTTATCATTTTTCTCTGACTTCTGGCATCAGTGAGGCCTTTTTCTTATGAGAAAAATAAAAAATAAACAAAGCACAGACGCTGTAATATTGTTCCTAAGTGCAGTATTTGTCAATCTACTTTTTTTTACTACTGACCACTGATTTTACTTAATTTGTAAAATCTACTAAAAGTATTTTAGCAAGGAATAGAAATGTATGTTTAACTATAAACAGACTCAGAAATCAACAAGTGATTTCCAGTCATCCAGTGTTAGCTTTTAAATGAAGTATTTGGATGGGAGCTCTTGGTCTGTTTACCCTGTGGGTGTGCATTTCACTATGTCCCAAAGGCAGGGGTGCAGCTAGAAATTTTAGGCCCCATGAAAAGATATCAGGTTGGTTCCAGTCCCAAACTAGCTCTCAAACCAAGCATCTGTAGAGAAAACTGATAAAAATAATATATTTTAGAGAATCAATTGTAATTATAACAGCTTTGTCATTTGGTTTGAAGACGCTTCACCTGAAATTATAGAATAAATGCTGGATAAAACATTGTTTGGTACCAAACTTTCTAGCATTTGGACCATTTCATTCATTTTAAATACTTTTATTTAGAGTAAAATTTGTTCTTGTAAATCTCTTGTCTTTCACTCCTGAAAAATATTCCATACATGTGCATATTAATACATTTGCATTGCTTTATAACCTTTCTTTCTTAGGACCCGAGCATATTAACATGCTGAATTGGTACAGCTGAATATTAGATAGAAATAATATCCTCTGATCAAAGATCCAGATGGCCCTTTTTTAACATACATTTAATTTTATGGGTGATAACCTTTGCAAAAGGTGCTTGAATATTACATTTTTGCAATCAAAAACAAGACAGCTCGTTATTTTTTTGAGTGTGAATAGAAATATTGTTGACTAATAATTTTCTTCTTAGTTTTCGTCAACAACCTTTTTTCCCTGACAAAACCTAGACAGTAACAAATAAAAACAAGTGCACATGGACACAACTAAAACTAAATTAACTGACATTTTCCTCAACAAATAAAACTAGACTAAAATGTCTGATGGAGACTTAATCCAATCAGACCTAATTTGGTCAAGTATAAGGAATATATCCAATCACAGCTACTTTGGTTGTGTGAAAAGGTTGGATAAATTAACAGCTGCCTTAGCTTCATGGTGATGGGATAAGTTGGGGAGCGATCCAATCAGAGCTGCTCTCTTTATGAATTGATATATTCATGTAGAGCAGGTTCACTGTTTGTTGTCAGTTCTGGTATTGTAACTGAGATGCTCTGCCAGGTAGCCTAAATAAAGGTGACTGCATTTCACACAGAAGTTCAATTTGTTTCTGTTCATTTATACATTCAAGCTTTACTAGCATTAAATAAAGAGTTATTAGATGTTTCATTTTATCCAAGTGTAAAACATGACAACAGAAATTCAAGGAAACATAAAAAATGCCTTACACTTTACACTTCATATTTTTGTCAACTAAATTTACGGTAGATTTCGTCAACTAAAATGTGGTGAAATTTCATCAACTAAAACTAGACTAAAATTAAAACAATTCAAATGACTAAATTATGACTGAAACTAAAAGATATTTTAGGCAAAAGACAAAAACTAAATTAAGAAGTGCTGTCAAAATTAACACTGATCTTTAACGACCTGTAGCAAAAAGTTGACTCAATATGTAAGAAATACTTATTATTTGGTCATTGTCAGTCATGGGGCTGTAGATTTTAGAACTGACTTTAAGTTTCTTTTATTAGTTTTTTAATCTCTTAATGGTCGTGGTCTAGCTTATTTATCTGCTTTGCTTTACATAAGCCCATTAGAGCCCTCAGGCTTTTGAGTAACTTTTTACATTACTTTAGGTAATTCTAGTTATTTATCCATTTTAATTTTTTATTCTCTTTTATCGAATCATATACTTAAGCTGTGTTTATTATTATTAACATTTTATTCATATTTATCACAATCTATTTTTATAACATTTATCATTTTTGTGTCAAATTTCTAATTTTTTTTAAGATTTCACTGTAGTTTTTATTTGTTGGCAGATTTATAAATGAAGTTTATGGTTTATATCGTCCTTTATTCTTTTATGTATGTGTGTTTATTGTACCTGGTGCCTTTCTTTCTTTCTTTCTTTCTTTCTCTCTTTCGTGAATGGTATCAGCTTGAAAAGCACACAGATGACTCAGAAGGCCATGCTGATCAATGTTCTGAAGGAATTTGTTGTTTCTCAAACAGTTTCAGAACGACAAGCCCTCAAGGTTGGTCAAGCCCGAAGCCTCCTTCATCCTCCTGTTTAAATCAACGGGGTGAAAAACACAGCTGCACATAAGCTGTGGGACTTAGGCCACTACACAAAAAACAAAAGTCCTACACTTTTAAAAATGACATGAATGAATTTATGACAATGAATACTAACAGAAGATAATATTTTTAGAGAGATTTGGTCAAAATTGTGCCGTCTATGAGGAGTTCTTTTAAAAGTTTTTGGTGCTCTGCTGCTCAGCTGTTGGAGTGATTTAGCTCACTGAGTGACAGTAAAGTTCAGCAGGCAGACATCTCCAAAACACTCACAGATACAAACATGTAAAACTCACTTTAACTGTGACTTCTCTGAAACAGTGACAGACAGCAGAAACATGTAGTTCGGAAATTTGTATGTCCACGTCCTCCCAAAGGGAGGACCAGCTGTGAGGAATAAAGAAAACCCTGAACGCTTTCCCTGTTATATCTCTTCAACACATATAGATAACAAACATGTAAAGCTGAGACATGTATGTCCATGTCCATCTTTGAGTTGTGAAAAAAAGAAAAAGAAAAAACTGAACACTATATACTGTGATATCTCCAAAACACTTACAGATTACAGACATGTAAAATTGAGTTCTGCATAACCATGACCTCCTCCTGAAGGGAAGACCAACTTTGAGGAGTAAAGAAAACCCTGAACACTTTCCCTGTGATCTCTCTAAAACACGCTGGGCCTGATCTACTAAAGGTTTTACGTGTATAAAACACGTTGATAGCGCACAAAAAGCTGATCTACTTACCAGGTGCACCAAAGATCGCATCTGTCAATTGAGCAAAATAGCACATGCAATCCATTTAGCATGTTTGCCTTCATGAATATGCAAAATACATGCAGATTATTAGAATGTGCAAAATACTGGGAGGAGGAGATGCGAATGTTATCATTTTGCACCCGCAATGTGATTTATCAAACCTAAAACTGACCAGCTCGGTGTTTTAGCGTCTTAATTTAGCACGTTTGAAAGGCAGGTGCAAACAGCCGCAGCATTATGCACAGATCGCTGCGGTCAATGTGGCGAGAAACAGGGTTTGCATTAACAGAATATTTCCCGTCACTGACTGAATTATTTGATGAAGGACGGAAAGATTTGGAGGCTTTCCGTCACTATGATGGAGTAAACCCTCTCTGTTTTGTGCTCATAGGTCATTTAACCTATGTAAAAAAGATCCCCTTCATAGCCAGAATCATTCTGTCACTCAGAGCTGACTGCATCACATTCTCCACACACTGACAGCGAATTTAGGAGCTGTCAGCGCGTGGAGAGTGTGGAAAAGAAGATGTTAAGATGGGCAGTCTGTGTGCGTGTAACTGTAAAGCTGCTCTTCACACAAGAGGTTATTGACGATGAAGCTGTGTAACGTGTGTGAATGCTGTCATTTAGATTAAGCTTAATTGGAATCAGAAGAGGAAAATTAAAAATGATGGATAAAAATATGGCATGAGGGGAAAGTGACAGAGATATGTATGTCTACACCTATCTTTGAGTCACAAAAAAACCCTAAACACATTATAATGTGATATCTCCAAAACACTTACAGAAAACAGACATGTAAAATTGAGATCTGCATAGCCACATCCATCTTTAAGTCATAAAAGAAAAATCTGAACACCTTAAACTGAGATACTGTATGTGTGTCCACATCCTACCAAAGGAAGGCCCAACCTTGAGGACTAAAAAATACTCAAAACTTTAACTGTGATATCTCTAAAACAGTAACTGATTGCAGAAACATGTAGTTTGGAGATTTGTATGTCCACGCAGCTTTGAAGAGTCACAAAAACCCTGAACACTTTCACTGTGATACAAACAAAAGCCAAATTGTTTCTTTCACCGAGACCCACAAATGATGCTTTGATACCCCTGACCTATCTCAAACAAGAAGACGGCAATATGGCTTAGAAAAGCACTCAGAGAGCGCAGACCTCGGCCAAGCAGCTTCAGTCCACTTGGGCGAAAATGGTCCTATCTGCAATGTTAAAGAATCCTTTAAACAATTCCTGTATCGGGATGATGATTCAGATCAGTCCCAAAATCTAATAATTTCTTCCTTATCCCATTCCACACATTTCCTGAAAATTTAATCCAAATCCATCGATAACTTTTCAAGTTATCTTGAACACAAACAAACAAACAAACAAAGACAAATGGCAAAAATATAACCTCCTTGGCAGAGGTAACTATCCCTCAATGTTATATTGTTAAGCTAATTGCCTTTTGTGGACAGGGTCAAGTTGGACAAGTGTGCATTTTAAGCCAGGCATTCACTCATCACGTCATTCACATTTTCAACTTGGTGTTAAGATACCAACACAACCCGCTAAAAAACGGTGGACAACACAGTGTTTCTCTGTGTTTTAAATTTCTATTGAAATGCCAACATAAAATTGGGTTAATATATAATAAGAAGACACTTACTGTAGTTGTGCCTCACTGAGGAGTAATGGTGGCCACAAAAATCTCAGTCGGGTTGAATGAGGAGGAGGTGGGCGGTGCTTCAACTTAACACTGCGTCTTTTAACTACAGAAATTTTCATCAACACTAGGGGGTATTCTGCTCAATCTGTTGTTGTAATGACTCTGAAAGAGTCAATCAGTGCCGCCCCTCCCTAAACGCAAAATACGCGCTGTGCGTAGGGCCCCGCGATCCATGAGGGGCCCCATTTTGCACAAGGGGATGCATTCTCCGCTGTCTGATGCAGCCAGGATCCGCTCTTTGGACTACAGGCCTGATATTTTCCATTTAAAGTGTGGCTGTCACCACTTTTGTCTGCCAGTAATGTCATTTTGCAGTGCAGCCAATGCACATGTGAACATTTGATCTAAATACCGCCTAAATTGTGTAGCGTCTTTGTGCGCGAATGTCTAGTTAACTGCATATACATTCATCTCTGTTGAAAAAGAAGTGGTTAATAATTGACCAGTTGGTGATTGTATGTTGGGCCAGGCTTATAGCAGACTTTCCATCGATCTGATCGGCTATATTGGATTGACTTAATTGTTTAAATAGACATATTGCTCCCTCTTGTGATCGGATCAGTGATCATTTTTTTAAACTCACCAATCAGCGATCAGCCCCAAAATCTTGATTGTGTAAAGCCTAGTTTATAGCCTTTCAATCTATGCTATCAATGGAAGTTTTGGGGTATTTTTTTGGGAGTAAATTGTTGAAATCTCTGGGTAAATATAATTCATGAAAGTCAAATTGGAGTCAGTGAACTATGGCACTACATTTTTAACACTGCAAAGTTTACTGTGCAGATGTCAGACTACTTTGGGACCTTTTGAGGAGTTACATTGAAAATAAACATTTGTCATGTGTGCAGTGGTGAAAATCATAAAAGAAACACTCAAATCACTCTTTAAACTTCTTTGGGTCTTTTGATGGACGTTTATTTATTGGCATTGGCCATTCACTAAACTACTGTTTATTTTAATTTCATTACCTGAAACAGAAATCAGCGAAGTTATTGGTTGGGGAGGAAAATCACAAAGCTACATCTGTGTAATTAAAAGACCACCACAGTTCATTGTCAGACTCTGCTGTGGAACAGTTCTCCGACTAAAGTTCTTCTTCTTCTTCTTCTTCTTCTGTTTGATTGGCGGATCGCAAACAATTTTTAGGTTCATACTGCCACCTACTGTACCGGGTGTATAGGGTACACCCTTCCTTAACAATGCAAACAGGAGTCCTCTGTGTATGGAGCCAAAACACTGACAGTAAGATTTGGTATTGAAAAAGAAACTTGGCATTGAAGAAAAACTTGCACTGGCACTGAAACAAGTATTGGCATTGTAAAATGTTGAATTGAAAAATAAAATACAGACATTAAAAAAAAGGATTTTTTTTTGTTTTATGTGTGTTTTTCAATGCCAATCTTCTGATTTTTTTTTACACTCTCTCTTTTTTCAGCGTCACAGATTTTCAGTTTCAACTTTCTAGTTTTCAGTTTCAGTTCTCATTTTTTCAGTTTCAACTTACTGGCAGTGTTTTGATGTGGAGGGGAGGGGTGGGGGTTGGGGGTGGGGCTTGGAGCGCGAGGACGGAGGTTTTGAGGAGAGGAGAGCGGAGAGGAGAGCGGCCTCTGTCGGCTACCAACAACACTGTTCTCCCTGCGGTTCGCTGTGATCGACACTGAGACCAATGGATGCAAAATCACCTGAACTCCCAAACTGCCAGAAAGCCTGTTTTTTCAGTTGGTATTTTTCACATCGAACCTTGTGGCGTTAAAATCACTATATGCTTCATGTCATGCTAATTTAGCAATCGTGCTAATGTTCGCTAAGCTAGCTGATGTAAACCTGCTTTAAATCTTTAATACAGACACATAAACACTGACAGGAGGGATTCTTCATCACCACAACATTATTTCACGGGGCACCCTCCCAAATACACTTTAGGGGAAACACTGTGATATACTCGACTCCAACTTGTAAACTGTGGCACCCTGAGGTGCCCTTCCCTCTGATCGCCCCTGTGACTGACTGCAGTCCACCTGTGAATCCCAATTCAAGAATTAATTGCTTTAACATCAAAATATTATGTAGGTTTGTTAAGTCACAATGAAATAATGTTTGTGGTGATGAAGAACCCCTCCTGTCAGTGTTTATGTGTCTGTAGTAAAGACTCAAAGCACCTTTTCATCAGCTAGCTTAGCGAACGTTAGCACAATTGCTAAATTAGCATGACATGAAGCATATAGTGATTTTAACGCCACAAGGTTCGATGTGAAAAATACCAACTGAAAAAACAGGCTTTCTGGCAGTTTGTGAGTTCAGGTGATTTTGCATCCATTGGTCTCAGTGTCGATCACAGCCGCAGGGAGAACAGTGTTGTTGGTAGCCGACAGAGGCCGCTCTCCTCTCCGCTCTCCTCTCCTCAAAACCTCCGTCCTCGCGCTCCAAGCCCCGCCCCCATCCCCCACCCCTCCCCTCCACGTCAAAGCACTGCCAGTAAGTTGAAACTGAAAATCTGTGATGCTGAAAAAAGAGAGTGTAAAAAAAAATCAGAAGATCGGCATTGAAAAACACATCATAAAACAAAAAAATACCCTGGAAAAAAAACAATAGTTTTTTTAATGCCTTTATTTTATTTTTCAATTCAACATTTTACAATGCCAATACTTGTTTCAGTGCCAATGCAATTTTTTCTTCAAAGCCAAGTTTCTTTTTCAATACCAAATCTTACTGTCAGTGTTTTGGCTCCACATCTGTGTGGTCCTCCTCCAACTCTCTATTCCCCGTCTTCTCAGACTAAAGTTACCTGACAACGGTTGCTATGAGAAAAGGTTCACAAACTCTCCTTTGATGATGTCATCAAAGAATCAAAGACAGAAAAGATCGAAAGTCTTTGATCTTTGATTGAAGATGTCATCAAAGAATCAAAGACAAAATGTGATCATTTTGTCTTTGATTCTTTGATGACATCAAAGATCAAAGACAATGTGATGTTTTTTATCCAAGGATTAAAGGGCCTCTGAAGAAGCATATATACAGGCTGTAAGATAAGTTCATTATTTTCTAAGAAATAGTTTTCAAGAAACAAGATGGAGGTGTTACCGTTAGTGACCAAGGAGACCATTCATCCCGCAGTGGACATTAATCTCAAAAAGCTAACATATGAGCAGTGGACTAGTCTCAGTTTAGGGGCTCAGGACCCCAAGATCAGAGAGATTGTCACAGACATGTGTGCTGATATTGTCAACATTCTAGTGAAGTTCATTTACAGAGCCCTGAATCTAAGACCCGAAATCGCAAGCATAACAAAAGAACAGGTCTATGACTGCTTGGGCAACTGTGTTGCTCAGGCCTTCAAGGAGGCCATGGGGGTCCAGCAGGACATTAGCTGCTGGAACACAAACGAGGTGACAAAACTCATAGCACAGGAGGTGTCTGAAAGGATCAACTCAGTGGTCTCCAGTCAGTCCGAAAAACTACAGGCCTCAAAGAAATTCAAGGTCCGACTCCCGAATATGGTGACAAGAACCATCACCGTGCTAAAAAAATGGGCCGGAAAGGTGTCATGCAAGCCAAGGTTCAGTGCGTCCATGACCCCCTCTTCAGTGGATCAGGAACCGTCAGAATGCTACTCAGAGGACAGCATTGTTTCTATCCTGCAGGAACAGGCAGAGGGCATCAGCTTTTTACAGGCTGACAGCGAGCTTTCCCCAGAGGAGCTGGAGGCAATCCAGAACAATTTGGACAATGATCTAAAGACTGCATCGTCAATGATTCATCAGGTTATTGAGAGTGAAAGTCAGTCTGAGCACGATGCCACGCCTGTTGAAGCTGAGGTAGAGTCCACGGTCAGAAAAATCACAAGACAGGTCAGAGCCTTTTTTGTGAAGAAATTTGCCAAAGGAGCAATCCTGAACTGCTTTCTTAAACTTCGGAAAAAATTTTCAAGAGAGTCTGTGAAAAAGGACAGGTCATCTATGAAGAGGTTTGTTGAAGGTGTTGACCTCTTGGTGGGGGACCTCATCAAGGATGCGACCCCCAGAAAGGGTAAAGATGTGATGTGTCTGTACAGAAATATGGCCAGAAACATCACAAATGGGAAGTACGAGCTCACTCAGGCGTGCCTTGCAGAGCTCATCTTTCTCCATCTCAACCCGGACAGGAAGCAGAAGCTGAAGTATATGGGTGTGATCCAGTCAGAGGTGGACATGTTCATGAAGATGATGTGGAATTGGCTCAACATGCAGATACAGGAGCATGAGAGGAAGAGAGGCCGTGTTGCTGCTGCTATAGCAAAGATCCAGGAGTCTTTGGATATGTCCTCATGGGTGATCCTCGATAGCATTTCCTGTGTAGGACTAGCTGAGCCAAGCTCCCCATTAGCTTGTCAGCTAATGTGGAAGAGGGTCTACTGCGAGGCTTTGGTCACAGGAGTAGTTCAGCGGCTTATCAAAGATCTCGACTTTACCACTATTTCTCTCTACAATGAGGTCATCACAACTCTGACTGATCACCTTTGGAAAGAGATGGAGGGATTGGAGATAATGTATGACCTTCACTCAGCCCATACGGAGAAGATCCTTAACAAAGTGTACAAACAGCTTTGTAAGGATTTTGGCAAGGACAAACTGTGGTGGATCATGCTGGGTGAGGAGCAGGTGCTCCATGGTGGTGTCATCTCGCACACTGTTGACCTGCTGAAGACGCACCTGAAGGAACCAAAGGAGACCAACAGGATTAAGGCTTTCTTCATGTCCCTCTTCCAGTAACTTCAGTAGGAGAGGGTGGGGTTGGGTTTTCTTCAACTGATATTGTCGAAGGGTGGGGTTGGAGCTCAGTCATAACTACAAAAATTGCATTTCCTTGCAGAAAATGCGTTGAAATTCTGAGTCTGAATGCAGAAAATGTGGAATGAAATAGCTAAAAGCAGTGCGAACAAAGCTGAACATGTGAAAATGTGACAGATATTTGGAAAGAAAGCTAAAAATGAATCAATGTGAAAGAAAGTTGCAGAAAGCTGCAGAAATGATTGTCCACCCTGAAGAAGTTTCAATCAGTGGTGATAAGACTTTAAATTGTAAGGCCTAAAATGACAAAGTCTGTAATCAGTAGCCGAAGTGTTTTAATATGTTATGAAATATGCATGATAAAGACAGAAAAAATAAAAGTGGTATAGAAGAGAAAGGTTGAATGATTGACAGCCTGTGACGTCCAGACTAATGCTCAGCCAGGTCCAACTTTTTAAAAAACCTTGGCGTGAGATTTTGCGGAGCCAACCGACATGTTGCCGCATACACAACAGGACAACATTCGGCAAGTCATGTCTCATTTTGTGTAGGTTAAATCAAACTATATAGCACTCAGAAGTAACAAAATGCTGCAAGTGCAATTAACTCAGATATATAGTAAAAATAAAATGAAAATAAATGCTATATTGTTTTGCTGTGTTGTTTGATAATTCCTCAAATGTCCATGGTGATATTAAACAATAACTGTAATCATGTTACTGCTTCTTATGAGTCTATATCCTACCTGTCTACAGGTCTGTTTATGCACAATCAGCAATTCCAAGACCAGTATTTTGTTCACCAACACCAGGCTGATCACCACTACAGCAGCTTTACAAGAACTGAAAGCTCAATACAGTTTCTAAAACGAGAAGAAATACTTTAATGAATAACCGCACTAAATCAAACTAAAACAAAATCTGTATATATCACAAAACTTAAAAATGCACAAACCTTTACACAATTAACCCCTTAAAGCCTGTTGTATCATATTTGATACATACTTAAATGATAACTTTATCTAATCAGTATGTTCAATAAATTGCTAAAAAAAAATAAACATCTGAATACAATGACATAAATGATTAAAATGTCCTCATGTGGATTATCAGTTGCCAACAACATCTTGTGTATCAAATGAGTTACAAAATATATACATATGTTAAATTTTGTGGAAATATTGATTTTGTTGGATTTCAGTAGGAAGTGAAATAAACATTTCAGCTCCAAAAACATTTGAATGTTCTGGCTATTATTTGTGCATTCAGGCTTTCAAGGGTTGAAGTCTATGTGTTCACTTAAACCGGGCACATAAGCTGTCAAGACACCGTGTGAATGATAAAATCACACAGAGTGACTGATGATCCCTCACTGTCCCTGCGATGCGTGTCTATCTGCGTCTTTACGCTCACGCTGAGTGAAAGTGAAAGTCACACAAGCATGCTATACATATCCTTGCACATTTTGTAGTGGTTATATGGTATTTCGGGGCGTTTTCTAGTGGGTATATGGCGTATACATGCATATGCACCCAGACTCTGGCGTACTGTGAGCGGAGCGGACGCCCCGCGGAGTGTCTGCAGATGTCAGAGCTGTCATAGTCGAGCGCACTGCCGCGTAGTATTTTCTTGTGAAATTACTGTGAAAGCCTACATTTCCCACAGTCCTTGTTTTTTTTCTCTGTCATGACGCTGTACACTGAGGATGAGGGAGAGGAGCTGCTCTGCCTGCTGACTTTGCAAAGCACTAACATGAAGATACGGAGGTGGTGTCACATTTAATGTGGGTCGATGTGAAAATACATGCTGAGCAGTGTTTTGTGTGACAGCAGTGTGGGGAGCAGAGTCCGCGCGGTTGTGAAGTTTGAGCTTTGCATGCACAAGCCTTGCGGACCTCCTTGTAGTCCGCTCCGCCCGAGTATGTTTGGGAACACGATCCCTGCGTCCCCCTGGGATTTGTGCCTTGAGTGTGAGAAATGGGAGGTGTGGCGTGAGAGCGTGTGAAGCCAATAAAATGCGTGAGCGTCACAGCCAGTGCGTGAGAGTTGGCAGCCCTGAATTTGTAAGGGCTAAAATGAGAAAGATTGTAATGACTAGCAGGAGTGTGTACGTATGTTATGAAATATGCATGATAAAGAAGGAAAAAGTCCTAACCGGGAAGCAAAAGCCAGTCTCGAGTGAGCATCGACTACATTACCGCTAAGCCGACAGACCCTGACATGTCCAATCACAGAAGAGCAGAGTATTTAATGATGTTGTATGCCTGTACAGTGCTGGGAAGTGAAGCTGCATACTTCTGGGTAAATGAGCTGCCGCTGTGCCAAACTGTAATAGCTATCAAAAAAATAGTTGCACCGTGAGCATCCCAAGAATCTCCTGAAAAGATTGTTGTAAGTTTCATGTCTGTAGTATAGAAAATGTTGACATGAGAGATGATTTTAAAAACGGGCTGCAAAGTGAGTCGATCAGCTCCCAGGACAAGAAGATTTAGAATGGGAGCAGATAGAAGACTTTGCAACATACCCGTGGCTCTGAAGCTCACTGAGACAAAACGATGTCAATGTAGAGCTGGTAATGAATTTCAGCTGAAAGAGGAGAAGTGTACCTTTATTTTGATGTATAAATCATATCTGTGGAGTAAAGTTTGAGGCTTTTATTGCAGTTTTTCCGCTACAAATTTTGGAATCTTTAGGCGAAGCTCATGCTCTAACAGGTCACGTGACTCGCTCTTAGAGCTGAGAGTTTTTGGCTCAAACCTGCAAACTTAGTGTTGCTTAAACAGTGATATCTCAAAAACTGTACAAGACAGCAAAAAGCTGAACACATGTAAAAATAGTTGAGAGATCAGTCAATCTGTGAAAGCAAGAATGAGGTCTGTAGGTGGAAGCATGCCCAATCTGTAGAGCGTGAAAGTTAGGGAAAGTACTTTTCAGCAGAACTGCAGACATCTTCCATTCATTTCATTAGGAAAATATCTGCAGAAAATATTTTTTACTGTAAAAACTATAAGTGTTAAACATGTGAAAAATACAAGCACATGTCTCCTGAACATGCTGCATTGCTCAATTTTTTCTGTGAAAATCTGTGCAAATTTGAAGGCTGTGAAAGGTGCCAAAATCTGCAGGAAGAATAAGAAGAAAAAGAAGAAGAAACAGCAGAATAATAAAGTAGGAAAGGAGCAATAAGACCCATGAGGTAATTGTGGAGGCAACAAAAGCACTGGGCTACTAATTAACCCAATTTTAATTTTAAAACACAGTTAGATCATACAGATGGTTTTGATCCTCTATAAACTGTGATACCCAAAGGTCAGCACATCGTTTCACATTTCCATAATAAAATTGTCAAAACATCAAAATTGCTTTATATTTCTTTTTTGCTTTAGGTGAAATGTAGCTGATTGTGTTAAACGTGTACGTAATATCGTCTGAAATCGATCGAAGCCCCCGAATCGTATTGAATCGAAATCGAATCGTGGCAGACTTTGTGACATCACCAAATATCGTATCGTTGTCCAAAGAATCAATATCGTATCCTGTCGTCATGAAACTGGTGATTTACACCCCTACTGGTCATGTGACTCACTAAGGGCTGGAAAATGAAATGTGTGATATACACCCACTATGATGTCTGAGGATGAGCTGAAACAAAACACCAACACTTTAACTGTCATATCTCTAAAACGATAACAGCAGCAACATGTAAATTGGAGATTTGTAGGTCCAAGTCTAGTGTTTCTTTTAAGCTTCAAATGTAGCTGTAGCTACAAGTATTTTGTGGCAGTACAATCTCAAAAAGGGGATGTCTGCATTTGTGGAATGAACGACACAGATGAACATGTGGGTAACTGACTTTTATTTATTTATTGATGAGTATGACTTTTTCCCTTGCTTTGTTTTTGAATTTAAGTTTTAAATTTTATTGTTTGGTGTTTAATTATAGGTGCAGGGCCTTTCTGTTTGGAGTTTGCATGTTCTCCCTGTGCATACGTGGTTTCTCTCTGGACACTCCTGCTTCCTCCCACAGACCAAAAACATGCTCATTAAGTTGACTGATGACTCTGAATTGCCCTTTGGTATCAGTGTGAGCAAGACTGGTTGTCTGTCTCTCTGTGTGGCTCTGTGATTGGCTGGCAACTTGTTCAGAGTGTAACCCCCTCTCACCCACTGTCAGCTGGGATAGGCAAAGGGATAAGTGGTATAGATGATGGTTGTATGGATGGATGTGTTATTGTTTTTGATGTATTTCTTATCTTATTCATATAGTTTCTTCTTTAATATTTAATCATTTTAGATCATTAAAAACCTTTTTAACATGTTTTTGAATTTATTTCTAGCTTTTTATTTATACTTGTCTGTTGATTCTTGGTCTTATTGCTTTGCTTTGTCTCTTGTTTCTTTTCTTTTATATTTTTATCAGTCATCTTGATTTTATTGTTTCTGTTATTTTACCTATTCTGGTGTCCATTCATCTTCAAATCCTTCTTGATATCCTACCTACTATCATTACATTTACAGTGGAAGAGTACTTTATAGATGGACCTCTGCTGAGTGTTTATTACCTCCTCCAAGAAGGTTATGTTTTTGCTGGCATGTGTTTGTCTGTTTTTTTTTTGTTTGACTATTTGTTAGCAAGATTATGCAAAAATTACTGGACGGATTTTGCTGAAATTTTCAGGAGATGTTGGTAATGGCCCAACTTAAAAATGATTACATTTTGGTGGTGATCCAGATAACCACCATTAACAGACAATCCTTTTTTCTCAATTACTATCTAACTAATAATGATATCAACGTGATTCCGAGTGCTTGGCGTGAGTTTTCAGGGTCAAGGAATCATATTATGATCATAACTTTAACATGGAACTAGATGTAATAGCAATATGCGAGCTACCTTGGTGGAGAATTGTGCTGTCCGAGTGCTTTCGAGTTTGCTAAGTAGTTGTAAGAAAAATCCATGGTTATTGTTATTATTTAGGGATGCACAATATCAGATTTTTGCTGATATTAGATATGCTGATATTTTTTAATTCATTATCGCTGATACCAATACTGATTCCAATATTTCTGGTCAAGAGCACAAGCTCTGTACTTAACAATACTGGAGTTGTTTCTTTCAGTGTTACGGTATATTTTTGCAGGGAACAGATGTAAAACAAGAAAAACATTTAACTCTTGCAAAACTGAAACCCTTGATTTTTAAATGTACCCATGCAGAGATTAGAAGGTGCATCGATATTGTACATTTCTGTAATTTGCCGATTTTCCAGCCGATACATGGCTGATATGTGTGGCCGATATATCAGCTGTAAATACCTGAAAAAATTTCAATACTTGCCGATACTGATTTCAGACATAATCATAATATTATAATATTTTTTGTCTCTTTATAACGCACTTTGAACTGCATTTAAATTTGTATGAGATGTGCTATAAAAGAAAGTTTGACTGATTGAGTTGCTGCCATGTGGTTGGCCTATTATCAGGTGTACCTAATGATGTGGCAAGTGAGTGTAATCTTCAACTTCTGAAAAGTGACTCCATTTTTATTTGACCAGGATCTGTTAATTTTTATTTGACCAGGATCTGTTATAAGCAGGGAGAGATAAGACTATTTTTATGAGAGGAGGCTCACAGTTTGAATCAGCTGACAGGACATGAATAACAGCGCTCTTCATGTGTTTATGTCCAGCTCCCTGTGCCCGCTGCCGTCCTCTCATTGATGAATTATGAGAGATTCCTGCCGTGCTCCAGTACAAGTCCACGTCTGCTGGACAAAGAGGCTCCAAACGGTCAGAGTCCGAGCGTGGACAGTGAGGAAGGTAAACCCGGAGCTCTTGGTATGCACTTTGTAAACACTCATCCAATCAGACAACAGACTCCTTATTGTGTCAGTCTCCTCAGGACACGGGAGTTTGTTTTGTTGCTGTGATGCTGCCAAAGTGCGAGGTCATCCTGCGTCTTTCTTCATCATCCACGCTCTGGGTGGGGCCATCGTCTTCATCGCTGATGGGATCATTGTGAGACTCACTAATCACACACAATTACACACAGACATTTCTCTAACTTTTGAATTTACAGGTCCAGTCAATAGTATGTTGACAAACTTTGCAGAACATTTGATCACCTGACATATAATGATCGTTGGGAAACTGCTCTGCCCTGTACTTTGGAGGTTAGCCGAGAGTTTCGTAGCTTCTTTGCCAGCTTAGCCGGAGTCTCAGGCGGCCGTTTGGACGTGTTTGCATTGTTACTGAGGGGAGGAGGAGGGGGAGGGGGAGTGAAGCGTGCATTGTCCCCATCATTAGTGACCAGCATATTTGGAGATACAATTCTTTTTATTCTGAAAAAAAAGCTTTTACGTAAAATGTCGGCAATTTTCATCATATTTCGCGTTTATATAATGAACTCCATGTTTTATGTCCAATTCCATGATTCCGGTCACAATTCTGTGATAGTGGATTTTATAGGGCCCTACTGTTGGAATTGTAATGTTACTGAAGAGCGTCCTGGAAGCTAATTATTTAATTGGATTATTTATTTTACAGCCTTTATTCCAATTAACTTAGGATGTTGTGTAAAAGTTAAATAAAAACAGCCCAGATCTGGCTGCCACATGTTGATGCATCCTTGGGCAAGACACTTAACTTTTTATGCTTGAACGTATTCAGCAAGAGTGAAAAACTATTAGTAAGCTACTATCAAACTACAACATGGTGGTTCAACTTTGATGCAGCAACAATAAATAACATCTTGTTTGAGAAGTTCCTCTTAACTGAATGACCTGATCAAGTTGGTCTTCATGGCTGTAGCAATAGTGTATCAATAGCTGATTATTAAAAAAAAAACAATCAGAAATGCTCGCCGTTGTAGTTCTTGTTAGCAGTTAGTTAGCAACTGTTGTTTTAAACACCCAACAACAGTTTATAGCAGGCTACATTAGATGAATTCAAATCTCATGTGTCTTCACTGCGAACCTTAATTTCGCCATTTATCTGGAACCGATATTTTAAATCCCATTTAGCTTCAGGCTTGGAGATCAGGAAGTGCTAAGTGCTAACTCACTTCTTTCAGGAATTTTGGGCCTCAGAAAAACTGTCACATTGGATCCTACCCTGAAGCAGCTCTGCACAGATTCTCAAACCAAGCATCTGTCAAGCCAATAAATAAAAATGCTGAAGAAGAAAGGGGTTAATTTTAATTATTACAGTAAAGTTGTTCTGTTTAGAGACACAAAAAAGGTGCAGTGGAGAAAAAACTCTTCAGCTGAAAGTTTTACAAGATTTGGCTATTAAAATTATGTTCTATAAGACTCTTTTTGGTATTTGGATCATTTAAAGTTTTCATTAGTGCCTTATTTATCATTTTATTTTATGGATATAATAAGCTCTCGTGAATCTCAACTCTGTTGACACTGTTATTTTTACATTCTATTCAGACATTTGGATTTATACAGTAATATTAACCTGACACACCAGATGGAAATTTCAATATGTATCACTAGTCCATCTTGAAAAGAGCACATAGAAAGTGTTTTGGGAGGGCAGAGCCTTTCAGAAGCATATCCTGCATGTCATTGGATGATTGTTCCATTAATCAAAATTTATTACGTGCCAATCAGATAATTAAGTAGGCCGGAGCTACTGTGCTACCATTATATGTTTTGGAGCAACATATGCTGCTGTTGTTATCTCTTTTTCATTTAATAAAGGAATGCGGTTATGATCTGATAAAACTGCCACCGAAGCTGTTAGCATCTATGCTAATCCCCGTATGTGCAGTCACTTCCTGCTGTCGTCTTGCTCATAGCTCGTTCCTCTTCCTGCCCTGAAGGACTCTGATTGGACCGTCCCACTTTGGGCTGCTCACAATTGTTTTAGATTGAAGCTTGGCAAGATGCATCTGCCTGATTACAGACATTAATTCAGGCAGGTCTAGCTGCTGTGCAAGGCTAATATAATATATAACACAAAATAGAAACTACCGCAATATCCTCTACTAAATGTTCTGAATGGCCTCTTTTTAAGGGCCCGACCGATATATCTCAAAATATTCAACATCAGCCAGAGTTTTGCCGATATAATGCCAATATATTCTTACTTCTCACAAAACAGCAAATGCTGTTCAGTGTCCGAGTTGCACAGAATAATGTCGCTGCTCCGTTAGTCCAATCGATGGAGGCTCTGACTCTATTCGATCCTCAGCCCCCTCCCCAGGTTGTCTAATCAGTCACACAGCCAGGCAACAATACAAGACACAGTATATAACGACGTAAAATTCACAGTGACTCAAAATGTCTCCCGCTTCAATTTAACTCTCTTTGCCGTGTGTCATGACAAGTGACGTGTGCTTCGTTGCGTCGGTCATGCTTTTCAGTGACGTTACATTGGTAAAGTTGTGCTAACCTAGCTTAAGTTTCTCCCTGTCTGTTTATGTTAACAATGGCATCGCTGTAGCTCTGCCAACCTAGCATAGTGTTAGCTGACGGCTTAAAAGCCAGCCAGTAACCGCAGAAATAACCTAAGTGCACAAATATATGCAGAGAATGACTGTTCATCGCTCCATCAGCTGCATGTTGAAGAACATTTAATGAGGAGTGATGTGAACGCAGAGGGGAGGGGGTTAATTCAGGGCAGGCCTGAAAAGTTCAAACCATTAACACTGAGTGACCACAGGCTGCAACAGCAACTCACTGTGTGTGTTATGGAGTAACATTAGACTATGATAAGTGACCATTATTTAGTTAAAATAAAACTCTGTCAAGGTTGATATGTTTTGACATCTGAGAAAGGCGTCTCTGGTTTTTATTTTGGTTCATGAGTCATGACTTCATATCAATGGAAATAATGGAGAAAATTTTATTTAACGTTAAAGGACATCAGAAGACTATGGCCTAAATCTAAAGATAAATTCATCGGTAAAACTGTATTTCATAACTCATTTATAAGTTGACTCTTTTTTAAGGTTATATTATTAATTTCCCAGAGGTCTAATGCTTTTCTGCATGTTTTTGTACTTGAAAATTCCTCTCTGTTGTAAAGTTAAACAAATACTAAAGGACAAAGTGTTGTAAAACAGTTAAATGTTCTGCCTGTAATTCATATACTCATTGTTGTAAGTGTTAAGGTACCAACATTTTTTTATTTGTTTTAAATTTTTATATTAATCGGCCTATCACTCAATAATCAGTATTTTTTTCTGCCAAATATCGGCATCAGCCTCAAAAAATCCACATGGGTCGGTCCCTACTCTTTTTATACAATGTCATTTTATGGGAATTTGGTAACAAAGATGACCTAATTTTACTTTCTTGAAAAGAAAATCAAAATCTCCAAACGCCTTTAGCAAAATGTTGCTGATATAATATTTTCAGGGGCCAATATCAGTCACAGGCCCTTAGAATCTCCCTTACTTTCCCCCCTTAGTGTTTCCACAGTGTAAGGCTGTCCCCTCCGTCGTCTCTTTAGCTGAATCTGCTACCTTTGCCACCTCCTTCGTTTACCTCCTCCTGCAGCAGATCTGTACCTATGTGATAAAAGCCGGAAGAATAAATAATAATAAATTACCTAATATCACCCAACACTGGTCATAACTGATCTTCAGTTAAATATATTAACTTTTATTAAAGATCTCTGCTGTTTAGTAATCCTCTTGTCTTGCAGGGCTCCTACGCTGGCTTTGTCTACACCTACGCCGTGTCCCCTCCTCTGATGATGGGCCATAAGACAGCAGGATGTCTGGACAGTGTGTTTTGGGCAGCCATCACTCTGGGAAGACTGGCTTTCATCTACCTATCCTGCAAATACTCAGCAGCCAAGCTGCTCAGCGTTAGTCTGGTAAGAGCATTATTAAAGAAAAAGTCAGTCCTTAGGGTAGAGCAAATAATCACTCTACGTGTTAAGATATATACATGATGATTGTGGGGAGTGCAAAGCTATAATTTAATTTACAAGACGGCAGGGCAGATGTCGTATGACTGTTTAACTCAAATATTTGAGCTGGCAATGCTCATGACCTCATCAGGTCAGAGCAGGATTTCATATGTACACAAACAGCAGGATGTTAAAACCAAGCTGCTTTGTTGGTCTCAGCATTTTATTTAAGCGTTTTAGAACAAAAGATAATTTTCATGTACTGAATTAATCCACCTCTTTCTAAACTTCAGTAACTCTACATGCCCTCCATGACTTAAGTAACAGCAAGTGGCTGGTGTTTTAACAGCAATCTTTGCATTTATTAGAAATCAAAAGCAAATTGAGGGGGAAGTTGACCCAGTTAAATAAATGGAAACTTTGAAGTATTTTTTTATAAGGAGCTGAAGTTTGAACTTGATGCAAGCTTCATATATTGGTAGTTTAAATCATTTGTGGCCAGGTAAGCAAACAGGATACACAACTCTAAGAAATGGATCATAATTAAGGGTTAAATTTTTTATACTTGAGCAAATACTGAACTGTTTAAAGCTTCTAACCCTGAATATTGTTTGTTTGAATAAAATAGTTTAAACAAATGCCTACTGCTGCTAAGGACATAGGCAATGCAAGTAGACAAGTAACGTCCCTGGTAATATTAATAATAATAATAATTGTAATAATAATAGTAATAAAAATTATTGTTATTATTATTATTATTATTATTATTATTATTATTATTATTATTATTATTACAATAATAATATATCACTTTTATTATTGTTATCAATTTTGGTAGTTGTAGCAGTGACTGTAATGGTGGTAGTAGTAATAGTAGTAGTATTAGTAGTAGTTGTGATGGTGACTGTTGTAGGAGTTGAAGCAGTAGCACAAGAAGGAGCAGTAGTAGTACCAGCTGCAGTAATGGAACTACTAGAAGTAGAGGTAATCATAGAATAAGTAAAAGATAGAAGTAGTGGCGGTGGTGATGGTGGTAGTAGCATAAGTGGTAATAGTTATGGTGTTTGTCGTAGAAGTTGTACAACAAGTAGTAGTAAAGGATGTAGTATGAAAACTGTTGGTGATGGTAGTAGTAGAAGTAGTAATATTTGCAGTAGTAGTAGAAGCAGGAGCAGTAGTAGTAATGGTTGTAGAAGTAGTTGTTGTAGTAGAAGTAATGGTAGTGGTAGTAGTAGTAGTAGTAGTAGTAATAATACTAGTAGTAGAAGTAGAAGAAGAAATAGTAATAGTTGTGGTTGTGATAGTAGTGACAGAGATGGTGGTGATGGTTCTATAAATAGTAGTGGTATTAATAAGGGTAGGAGTTGATAGTAGTATAAGTGACAGAGATGGTGGTGGAAGTAGTAGTAGTGGAAGTAGTAGCAATACTAGAAGCAGTAGTAGAAGCAGTAGTAGTAATAGAAGCACTAGAAGTAGAAGTTGTCATAGAATTAGTAGAAGTAGAACAAATAGAAGTACTGGTAGTAGTAGTGGTGGTAGTGATGGTAGTAGAAGTAGTAGAAGTTGTAATAGTTGAGGTAGTAGAAGGATTAGTTGTTGTAGTAGTAATGTTAGTAGTGGTAGAATGGTAGAAGTAAAAATAGTAATAGTAATAGTTGCGGTCGTGATAGTAGTACTAGTAGTTGTAGTAGATGTAGTTCAATCATTATTAGTAATGGCTGTAGCAGTAGTAGCAGTAGTGGTGGTGATGGTAGTAGCAGTAAAAGTCATAGTGGATGTGGTTGAAGTAGTAGTGGAGGCATCTGTTTAGGTTCCTGTCATACATTACAAAATGACAGATGCCAAAGGTAAAATTAGTTAAATTAAAGTTAGGTTAAAAAATAATTAGACACAATCTAACATTTAAGATGCAGGCCTTTTGGAAAAATGCACCTCCTTCATTGTTTAAGCTGAGCAGTCACAAACCCCATTCACACTTGCAAAAACCTGAAATTATCCAGCATTTTCTGGGTGAGCTGCATGTGTGAACGCAGACAGCTGAGTTTTTCACTCAGACTTTTTCCTGGATGGTTTCCCTGCGTCTCCCCCCCTAGTATTTTACATTAAGTCCGAGGAGGCTCATGCCTGAACGCCTCATTGCACGTCCAAAGAGCTGCTGTTGAACACTGAGATGAAGCTGCTGCTTTCTTTCTCTGGTGTAATTGTCGTGCACGCAGTGACTCTGCTTCATATTCACTTCTGTGTGCTTCAGTGTTCCTCTCAACTCTTTAGTCAATGCTGTTGATACACTTTTTAACATGTAATACTGAAGAAAGGATATAAATTGTTTGTCCACTCTCAAATTATGACACCATATTTCTAACATTGTGTGCTGCCTGTCGGTGACCTCCCGCCCCACTCCTCCACTTCTCCACAGTCCAGCAGGACATCCTCCCTGCTGAGAGGAGCAAGGTTTGCATGTGTGAAAAGGGCTACAGAGTATTTTCATGAAGAGGATGACATTTTCTATTAGTGAGCAACGGATGCTGCATTTTGGGATTGACACTTATAACATTATGGACCTATTGATTATCAAAAAAATACTTTTAAATGTGAACATATATTTCTGCATTTACAAAAAAAATTCAGATCGCTGCCCCGGGGCCACTCAATAGCAGCACCAACTATAACACAGCTTTGCCCTCTAGTGGGCTAAAAGGTGAACAGCACCAAAAACAGACTCAATGGAGCTTTGATTGTTGTGAACTGCATTTGACTGTGAAGTAGTTTTGATTAACTTCCTTGATATTAATTTACAAATAATCACAGTTAAATATCAGACCTGATTTTCTTACTGTGCCAGGCTAGATTTTACAATAGATGACAGATGTGGCCCACTCCTTTCTTTAAAATACATACATTTAAATAAAAGAAAAAAATAAATGTGTTTTTTTGGATTTTTGTGTAATCATATAATTCATGTTTGTCTAACAGTAAAAGGAAAAACAAATTTATTATAAAAAAGAAAAAATCAGTGCCGCAAAGCTTTCTTTAACAACCTAAAAATAAAATCATTCCTCCTACTATATGAGATTGCATCATGCTGTTATGAGTTTTGTATGTCTTGCCTGTGTTTAACACATCTCCTCTATGGGATAGAGCACCCCTGGTAATAAAACAAAAGATCTGGGGCATTAAGACTCCCCTTGACCCTCTTTGCAACCCCAGCAGCTGCCTAAAATATCTAATTTGACTCTCGGTGAAGGTTTGTTTTTGCCGTTTCTCTGTCTGTTAACACAAAAAGTAAGGAACGTATTGTAATGAAATTTTCAGGGAATGTTGGTCATGGCACAAGGAAGATGTGATTAGATTTTGGTGGCGATCTGAATCCAGATACCCAATCAGGTATTTCTTTTATGGATTTTTAAACATTGTGAGATGGGCCATTTTTTATACTATCGCTGATAACTTGGCTAAGAATGTCAGTAATGCCTTGACAAAGGATGTCTTAATGAGCAACTCTTGCTTGTGAATGTGATATTGTGATGAAATATCGACAAAACTTAAAGCGATTTTCCTTAAGCTTTGCAAAAATGTCTCCAACGTCATATTTAATTTACTTACGTTGCTAAGGTCATACGCCAAAGCAAAGCAGTTTGCAGACATCTTTTGCTTGTGAATGTGATTTTCAGGACGTTTAGGGATTTTCACTAAACTTTGCACAAATGTTCTCTGATATTCATAGATGAGATGATCTGAATTTTTAGGTCAGAGGTCAAGGTCAGAGTGTATCATAGTGCTTAGCTTGTAAACGATGGGTGCGTCCTAATAGTCCTTTTTTCGTAAGGAACCTTCCTTACTGAAGAAATGACCCGGAAGCATTTCAGTGTCGGCCAAAGGTTAAGGAAAGGAAGGTCGTTGCTTCCTTATTATCTCCTTAAGCTTAGGAAACACTGGACCATCCTTTATGAAAGGAAAAGAGAAAGGAACGCCCCATAATGCCTTGCGACTCGTGACGTGTATCCTGCCGAAGGTTTCCGGAAACTTACGAAGGAGAAAGGACGAGTTTTGTGGGACTTTGAAGATATGAGTATAATACTGTGTGAACAATTTTGTCAGGTATAGAGAAAGAGGTATGCTCCAAAGTCAGTGCTTTCAAAAATATAAACGTTAGTGCATTTCCTTTTTAATCATTTTTAAGTTGGTGGACAGATAAACAATTACATGTTATAATTTATAAAGCACTTACTGTAAAGCATTTCTTTTTCTCCATAACTGCCTACAATGTGGATGAATATTAAACATACAACTGTGGTACTTGTTTCCTATATTAATATATATATGTGTGTGTATATATATACATATATATATATATATGTACATATATATATATATATATATATATATATATATTATATATATATATATATAGAGAGAGAGAGAGAGAGAGATAGATAGATAGATGTATATGTATATTACCACATTTTCATCTATCTTAATTTATGAAGTAAATCATAAGACAGAACAATGGGGTCTCTAATTACGTTTATTAAAAAACAATCAGTAAAAGGACAAATTCGGCATTTTACAATATTATGAATATAATGACAAATTTGAACAATGTTCACAATGATGTATGTGAATGAAACAGAGAGAATAGTGCTTCTGAAGCATGTATTATCAGACCTCAGGTAAAGTGCCCTGTAAAAGATGTCAACAACTATAGATGCTCTCACCTAACCTCATGGCTGAGTGCAAAAAACATACACTGCATGACCAAAGGACAAAACACCTGTCACAGGTAAATCATCTGATCATGGATAATTAATGTTAACAGGCTAAGCCGACACAAAACAACGCTGTGAGGTGAAGCAGATGACAAAGACACTTCTTGTAGTTCATTTTCAGTACATTTTAGTTTGTCATGGCTTACCTACGTCACAAGAAATCATCCTTGAGTAAATATGACACGAAAGTGAAAGTGCAATTCATCTTTTACCACAGATCTCCTTTCCTTTCCTCTTATTCCTTCCTTTCCTTGACCCTGTGACGTTTTCCATCGGGGTTAAGGAAAAGTGGATAGGAAAGGACTTAGGAAAGACTTTTCAGACGCACCCATAGCCTTGCTAATGTGATATCAATCAATCAATCAATCAATCAATCTTTATTTGTATAGCACCAATTCATAACAAGACACTTTACAATAGAGCACAAAGCTCTTCATTTTATGGATACACATATATGCATAGATACATATATACATATATAAAATACACATATACATATATATACAAATATATACATCCAACACCCAACATGAATCCATATAGCCAGTCATGAATCCCTCCATCATGGCGGCAAGAAAAAACCTTCTGTTAAGCAGCAGGAAATCTTGAATGTGGACCCCAGTCTCATGATGAACAGCAAATCCACACGATGCTGTGTTGGGTGTGTGGGCAAAGGGAGGGAGGTAAGTGGAGACAAGTGGACTAAAGTAAGAACTAAAGCTAGTGACAGATCAATGGACCAATCATAGACCTGTCGTCGTCAAATTTGTTTCTGCTGGAAACAAATTTATTAGAGGTTAGTCTCACAAGAATATCACAAGAATGCTTTCAGGGATTCTGGGACTCCAAGGTTAAGGCCAGGAGTCTCATTTTTGTCTATTGAACAGGATATCAAGACAAAGGTTTTCTGGACTCAATCAAACTTCATCTTCCTCTTAAACTTTAATTGAGTAGATTTGAGCAGTCAAAGTCCAAAGGTCTTCCTGTGTCTTAGGAACACAGTGTCTATGAAATGTCTGATTGTCTTAACATTTCCCTCCAGTGTTCAGTCTGACTCAAGGATTAACTAAGTACATTTTGGGGTCATTGCTTTAAAGTATTGTAGTTATGTGAAAAAATGTGATCTATATTTTTTGGGGTCAGAAAGTCAGAAAATAAGAGAGAAAACATCTGATGGAGATACTGTGTAAACGAAACATGCCTTCTGTGTTTAACAGTTTGGCAGATCAGAGAGCAAAGTGATCATAGCTGTTTAGCTGCAGTGTGTCCGTGCTTCAGCAGCACCTGCTGTTTCAATGACTCGGCAAACAGGAAGTGTGAAAGAGAAAGCCATTTTTAGAGCTTCACTCCAGACCACAGATAAGACAGTCCTCTTCAGAGTGACAGAGGGACAGCCCCCTGTGTTTCTCTATTTCTGCATCACGTTTCAGCATATTTGTGATCAGGGTCTTTAGCTGGTGGATCCACAGCCGAAATAGCTCAGTTGGGAGAGCGTTAGACTGAAGATCTAAAGGTCCCTGGTTCGATCCCGGGTTTCGGCATACGCAGGGCAGAGTTTTAACCCATTTATGCCCAAATTTTTTTTGGAGTTGTTAGGCATATAATTTTATCAGTTGAGTCCCTCTAAATCGTGTTATGTATTTCTTTATTCCATTTTCTACTTTGTTTAAAAGAAAATAGCATTTTTATAGTCACACAGCTTGTCGCTAGGTCAATGTCACCTAATAATAATAATACTAATAATACAGTAATAACAAATAACAAAAATAATAAAAAATTATATACTATAATATATAACAAATAACAAAATAATAATATAATCATAATAAATAATGACAAATTATAATTTTAATTATAATATTATAATATTGTTACAGAATTTTAAAAAAGTGCCTTTGGTGCAACATTTCTAAGTGCAGTTTTTGGTATGATGATGGCTTTTGGGGTACAAACATGTGTGCATCCTTGAGATAAAAAAATAATGATAACAATAACACCCTTCTTAGCTTGTGCCACTCACATGCTCACATGGGTGCATGGCATACCCAGTTCATGCTTTCATATCAGACCATATTGTAATAAATGTACATTAGGTTTCTAAAGGGACAAAGGGCTTCAAATGCTCTCATGCAACAAGGTGTTCGATTTTTTAATGATACAGTACTTCAGTACATAATTATAAGTGAAATTCACAATTTTGAGTTATTCCATTTCCAAAAAGGGCAGTTGCGAACAAACTGCTTACTGGTCTGCAGTGCTCATATTATAATAACAAAAAGGTGGAGGGGGTGGGGGATGTAAGACAAAAAAAAAAATGTAAAACTGTACATGGATACCAATGGATATTATAATCCTAGGAAGGTAGCTACTGATCATGGTTCAAACCTTGGTATAAAAGTACCATGTATAAAATTCAAAACAACAAACAATTTGAACTGGTTACTTTATTCATAAATTACCATGAATAATCTCCAACAGGTTGAAACAACAAAACGTTCAAACATTGAATTCACAGAATGTCATGCATGTTCAAAGTTATTTTTCTAAGTTATTTTTGTTATTTTATGAAAATTGCTTACATATATAGCATACCAAGGAGGAAAGGTGTGTGCGTGTGTGTGTGCGTGTGTGTGTGTGTGTGTGTGCGTGGGATCAGAGAGCAAAGTGATCATAGCTGTTTAGCTGCAGTGTGTCCGTGCTTCAGCAGCACCTGCTGTTTCAATGACTCGGCAAACAGGAAGTGTGAAAGAGAAAGCCATTTTTAGAGCTTCACTCCAGACCACAGATAAGACAGTCCTCTTCAGAGTGACAGAGGGACAGCCCCCTGTGTTTCTCTGTTTCTGCATCACGTTTCAGCATATTTGTGATCAGGGTCTTTAGCTGGTGGATCCACAGCCAAAAAAGCTCAGTTGGGAGAACGTTAGACTGAAGATCTAAAGGTCCCTGATTGAATCCAGGGTTTTGGCATGTGAAAGTGTGTTTTGAGATGGAAATGCCCAGGAAAAATCACTGCATGTCTTAACAGCAACTCATACTTCAGGAGGACTGTTGGCCTGACATCTCAATTATCACCCAGTAATGGCAGGAACATACCTGCCTCAGTGGTGGTTACTCAAAAAATAATGGAGCTCTAATCTGTGAAATTCACGCTTCAAGGTCAAGAAGTCATGCCTGACGATGTATGGCAGCTAGTATTTCCCTGGTGAATACGAGTCACATGACTTTCTCCTCTGCCATTGTTGTTTACAAAGCAGGCAGGATTATGTTTGTCTACTTTTGTGTTTCTGACCATTGTTTAGCAAGTTTTATGGCCGAAATAGCTCAGTTGGGAGAGCGTTAGACTGAAGATCTAAAGGTCCCTGGTTCGATCCCGGGTTTCGGCATACGGAGGGCAGAGTTTTCAGATGGGATAGCCCTTGAGCAACCTGTACATCACATTTACAGCCATCCTTACCATGGCCAGACTCTTGGCCTGACAACTCAGACATCTAGCAAAGTAAGACTCATATAAAAATAAGTAACTCCTGCTGCCTCTCTTGGTCATATTTGGTATCAACATAAAGTGTGGAATGTTTCCTAAACATGCCTTTATTATGGTCAAATGTCTCTTATTTTGCAGAAAGCAGGTTAAAAATCAGCCAGGTGTTGACATTCAATGGCAGGAACGTACCTTCCTCGAACGTGGTAACTTAAAAATAATGGACCAGTTATCCGTGAAAATTCTGCTTCTCTTGGTATTTTTTTCAAGTCTGTTTTAAAAAACGCAGTGTGCTTCATGATTGCCTTCGAACATCACCAAGAAAACATGAAAACAAAGTCAAGACCACGTATAGCAGCTAGTATTTCCCTGGTGAATACAAGTCACATGACTTTCTCCTCTGCCATTGTTGTTTACAAAGCAGGCAGGATTATGTTTGTCTACTTTTGTGTTTCTGACCATTGTTTAGCAAGTTTTATGGCCGAAATAGCTCAGTTGGGAGAGCGTTAGACTGAAGATCTAAAGGTCCCTGGTTCGATCCCGGGTTTCGGCATACGGAGGGCAGAGTTTTCAGATGGGATAGCCCTTGAGCAACCTGTACATCACATTTACAGCCATCCTTACCATGGCCAGACTCTTGGCCTGACAACTCAGACATCTAGCAAAGTAAGACTCATATAAAAATAAGTAACTCCTGCTGCCTCTCTTGATCATATTTGGTATCAACATAAAGTGTGGAATGTTTCCTAAATATGCCTTTATTATGGTCAAATGTCTCCTATTTTGCAGAAAGCAGGTTAAAAATCAGCCAGGTGTTGACATTCAATGGCAGGAACGTACCTTCCTCTAACGTGTTCACTTAAAAATAATGGACCAGTTATCCGTGAAAATTCTGCTTCTCTTGGTATTTTTTTCAAGTCTGTTTTGAAAAACGCAGTGTGCTTCATGATTGCCTTTCGAACATCACCAAGAAAACATGAAAACAAAGTCAAGACCACGTATAGCAGCTAGTATTTCCCTGGTGAATACAAGTCACATGACTTTCTCCTCTGCCATTGTTGTTTACAAAGCAGGCAGGATTATGTTTGTCTACTTTTGTGTTTCTGACCATTGTTTAGCAAGTTTTATGGCCGAAATAGCTCAGTTGGGAGAGCGTTAGACTGAAGATCTAAAGGTCCCTGGTTCGATCCCGGGTTTCGGCATACGGAGGGCAGAGTTTTCAGATGGGATAGCCCTTGAGCAACCTGTACATCACATTTACAGCCATCCTTACCATGGCCAGACTCTTGGCCTGACAACTCAGACATCTAGCAAAGTAAGACTCATATAAAAATAAGTAACTCCTGCTGCCTCTCTTGGTGATATTTGGTATCAACATAAAGTGTGGAATGTTTCCTAAATATGCCTTTATCATGGTCAAATGTCTCTTATTTTGCAGAAAGCAGGTTAAAAATCAGCCAGGTGTTGACATTCAATGGCAGGAACGTACCTTCCTCGAACGTGTTCACTTAAAAATAATGGACCAGTTATCCGTGAAAATTCTGCTTCTCTTGGTATTTTTTTCAAGTCTGTTTTGAAAAACGCAGTGTGCTTCATGATTGCCTTTCGAACATCACCAAGAAAACATGAAAACAAAGTCAAGACCACGTATAGCAGCTAGTATTTCCCTGGTGAATACAAGTCACATGACTTTCTCCTCTGCCATTGTTGTTTACAAAGCAGGCAGGATTACGTTTGTCTACTTTTGTGTTTCTGACCATTGTTTAGCAAGTTTTTTGGCCGAAATAGCTCAGTTGGGAGAGCGTTAGACTGAAGATCTAAAGGTCCCTGGTTCGATCCCGGGTTTCGGCATACGGAGGGCAGAGTTTTAAGATGGGATAGCCCTTGAGCAACCTGTACATCACATTTACAGCCATCCTTACCATGGCCAGACTCTTGGCCTGACAACTCAGACATCTAGCAAAGTAAGACTCATATAAAAATAAGTAACTCCTGCTGCCTCTCTTGGTCATATTTGGTATCAACATAAAGTGTGGAATGTTTCCTAAATATGCCTTTATCATGGTCAAATGTCTCTTATTTTGCAGAAAGCAGGTTAAAAATCAGCCAGGTGTTGACATTCAATGGCAGGAACGTACCTTCCTCTAACGTGTTCACTTAAAAATAATGGACCAGTTATCCGTGAAAATTCTGCTTCTCTTGGTATTTTTTTCAAGTCTGTTTTGAAAAACGCAGTGTGCTTCATGATTGCCTTTCGAACATCACCAAGAAAACATGAAAACAAAGTCAAGACCACGTATAGCAGCTAGTATTTCCCTGGTGAATACAAGTCACATGACTTTCTCCTCTGCCATTGTTGTTTACAAAGCAGGCAGGATTATGTTTGTCTACTTTTGTGTTTCTGACCATTGTTTAGCAAGTTTTATGGCCGAAATAGCTCAGTTGGGAGAGCGTTAGACTGAAGATCTAAAGGTCCCTGGTTCGATCCCGGGTTTCGGCATACGGAGGGCAGAGTTTTAAGATGGGATAGCCCTTGAGCAACCTGTACATCACATTTACAGCCATCCTTACCATGGCCAGACTCTTGGCCTGACAACTCAGACATCTAGCAAAGTAAGACTCATATAAAAATAAGTAACTCCTGCTGCCTCTCTTGGTGATATTTGGTATCAACATAAAGTGTGGAATGTTTCCTAAATATGCCTTTATCATGGTCAAATGTCTCTTATTTTGCAGAAAGCAGGTTAAAAATCAGCCAGGTGTTGACATTCAATGGCAGGAACGTACCTTCCTCGAACGTGTTCACTTAAAAATAATGGACCAGTTATCCGTGAAAATTCTGCTTCTCTTGGTATTTTTTTCAAGTCTGTTTTGAAAAACGCAGTGTGCTTCATGATTGCCTTTCGAACATCACCAAGAAAACATGAAAACAAAGTCAAGACCACGTATAGCAGCTAGTATTTCCCTGGTGAATACAAGTCACATGACTTTCTCCTCTGCCATTGTTGTTTACAAAGCAGGCAGGATTACGTTTGTCTACTTTTGTGTTTCTGACCATTGTTTAGCAAGTTTTATGGCCGAAATAGCTCAGTTGGGAGAGCGTTAGACTGAAGATCTAAAGGTCCCTGGTTCGATCCCGGGTTTCGGCATACGGAGGGCAGAGTTTTAAGATGGGATAGCCCTTGAGCAACCTGTACATCACATTTACAGCCATCCTTACCATGGCCAGACTCTTGGCCTGACAACTCAGACATCTAGCAAAGTAAGACTCATATAAAAATAAGTAACTCCTGCTGCCTCTCTTGGTGATATTTGGTATCAACATAAAGTGTGGAATGTTTCCTAAATATGCCTTTATCATGGTCAAATGTCTCTTATTTTGCAGAAAGCAGGTTAAAAATCAGCCAGGTGTTGACATTCAATGGCAGGAACGTACCTTCCTCGAACGTGGTAACTTAAAAATAATGGACCAGTTATCCGTGAAAATTCTGCTTCTCTTGGTATTTTTTTCAAGTCTGTTTTGAAAAACGCAGTGTGCTTCATGATTGCCTTTCGAACATCACCAAGAAAACATGAAAACAAAGTCAAGACCACGTATAGCAGCTAGTATTTCCCTGGTGAATACGAGTCACATGACTTTCTCCTCTGCCATTGTTGTTTACAAAGCAGGCAGGATTATGTTTGTCTACTTTTGTGTTTCTGACCATTGTTTAGCAAGTTTTATGGCCGAAATAGCTCAGTTGGGAGAGCGTTAGACTGAAGATCTAAAGGTCCCTGGTTCGATCCCGGGTTTCGGCATACGGAGGGCAGAGTTTTCAGATGGGATAGCCCTTGAGCAACCTGTACATCACATTTACAGCCATCCTTACCATGGCCAGACTCTTGGCCTGACAACTCAGACATCTAGCAAAGTAAGACTCATATAAAAATAAGTAACTCCTGCTGCCTCTCTTGGTCATATTTGGTATCAACATAAAGTGTGGAATGTTTCCTAAACATGCCTTTATTATGGTCAAATGTCTCTTATTTTGCAGAAAGCAGGTTAAAAATCAGCCAGGTGTTGACATTCAATGGCAGGAACGTACCTTCCTCTAACGTGATAACTTAAAAATAATGGACCAGTTATCCGTGAAAATTCTGCTTCTCTTGGTATTTTTTTCAAGTCTGTTTTGAAAAACGCAGTGTGCTTCATGATTGCCTTTCGAACATCACCAAGAAAACATGAAAACAAAGTCAAGACCACGTATAGCAGCTAGTATTTCCCTGGTGAATACGAGTCACGTGACTTTCTCCTCTGCCATTGTTGTTTACAAAGCAGGCAGGATTATGTTTGTCTACTTTTGTGTTTCTGACCATTGTTTAGCAAGTTTTATGGCCGAAATAGCTCAGTTGGGAGAGCGTTAGACTGAAGATCTAAAGGTCCCTGGTTCGATCCCGGGTTTCGGCATACGGAGGGCAGAGTTTTCAGATGGGATAGCCCTTGAGCAACCTGTACATCACATTTACAGCCATCCTTACCATGGCCAGACTCTTGGCCTGACAACTCAGACATCTAGCAAAGTAAGACTCATATAAAAATAAGTAACTCCTGCTGCCTCTCTTGATCATATTTGGTATCAACATAAAGTGTGGAATGTTTCCTAAATATGCCTTTATCATGGTCAAATGTCTCTTATTTTGCAGAAAGCAGGTTAAAAATCAGCCAGGTGTTGACATTCAATGGCAGGAACGTACCTTCCTCTAACGTGGTAACTTAAAAATAATGGACCAGTTATCCGTGAAAATTCTGCTTCTCTTGGTATTTTTTTCAAGTCTGTTTTGAAAAACGCAGTGTGCTTCATGATTGCCTTTCGAACATCACCAAGAAAACATGAAAACAAAGTCAAGACCACGTATAGCAGCTAGTATTTCCCTGGTGAATACAAGTCACATGACTTTCTCCTCTGCCATTGTTGTTTACAAAGCAGGCAGGATTATGTTTGTCTACTTTTGTGTTTCTGACCATTGTTTAGCAAGTTTTATGGCCGAAATAGCTCAGTTGGGAGAGCGTTAGACTGAAGATCTAAAGGTCCCTGGTTCGATCCCGGGTTTCGGCATACGGAGGGCAGAGTTTTCAGATGGGATAGCCCTTGAGCAACCTGTACATCACATTTACAGCCATCCTTACCATGGCCAGACTCTTGGCCTGACAACTCAGACATCTAGCAAAGTAAGACTCATATAAAAATAAGTAACTCCTGCTGCCTCTCTTGATCATATTTGGTATCAACATAAAGTGTGGAATGTTTCCTAAATATGCCTTTATTATGGTCAAATGTCTCCTATTTTGCAGAAAGCAGGTTAAAAATCAGCCAGGTGTTGACATTCAATGGCAGGAACGTACCTTCCTCTAACGTGGTAACTTAAAAATAATGGACCAGTTATCCGTGAAAATTCTGCTTCTCTTGGTATTTTTTTCAAGTCTGTTTTGAAAAACGCAGTGTGCTTCATGATTGCCTTTCGAACATCACCAAGAAAACATGAAAACAAAGTCAAGACCACGTATAGCAGCTAGTATTTCCCTGGTGAATACAAGTCACATGACTTTCTCCTCTGCCATTGTTGTTTACAAAGCAGGCAGGATTATGTTTGTCTACTTTTGTGTTTCTGACCATTGTTTAGCAAGTTTTATGGCTGAAATAGCTCAGTTGGGAGAGCGTTAGACTGAAGATCTAAAGGTCCCTGGTTCGATCCCGGGTTTCGGCATACGGAGGGCAGAGTTTTAAGATGGGATAGCCCTTGAGCAACCTGTACATCACATTTACAGCCATCCTTACCATGGCCAGACTCTTGGCCTGACAACTCAGACATCTAGCAAAGTAAGACTCATATAAAAATAAGTAACTCCTGCTGCCTCTCTTGGTGATATTTGGTATCAACATAAATTGTGGAATGTTTCCTAAATATGCCTTTATCATGGTCAAATGTCTCTTATTTTGCAGAAAGCAGGTTAAAAATCAGCCAGGTGTTGACATTCAATGGCAGGAACGTACCTTCCTCTAACGTGTTCACTTAAAAATAATGGACCAGTTATCCGTGAAAATTCTGCTTCTCTTGGTATTTTTTTCAAGTCTGTTTTGAAAAACGCAGTGTGCTTCATGATTGCCTTTCGAACATCACCAAGAAAACATGAAAACAAAGTCAAGACCACGTATAGCAGCTAGTATTTCCCTGGTGAATACAAGTCACATGACTTTCTCCTCTGCCATTGTTGTTTACAAAGCAGGCAGGATTATGTTTGTCTACTTTTGTGTTTCTGACCATTGTTTAGCAAGTTTTATGGCCGAAATAGCTCAGTTGGGAGAGCGTTAGACTGAAGATCTAAAGGTCCCTGGTTCGATCCCGGGTTTCGGCATACGGAGGGCAGAGTTTTAAGATGGGATAGCCCTTGAGCAACCTGTACATCACATTTACAGCCATCCTTACCATGGCCAGACTCTTGGCCTGACAACTCAGACATCTAGCAAAGTAAGACTCATATAAAAATAAGTAACTCCTGCTGCCTCTCTTGGTCATATTTGGTATCAACATAAAGTGTGGAATGTTTCCTAAATATGCCTTTATCATGGTCAAATGTCTCTTATTTTGCAGAAAGCAGGTTAAAAATCAGCCAGGTGTTGACATTCAATGGCAGGAACGTACCTTCCTCGAACGTGGTAACTTAAAAATAATGGACCAGTTATCCGTGAAAATTCTGCTTCTCTTGGTATTTTTTTCAAGTCTGTTTTGAAAAACGCAGTGTGCTTCATGATTGCCTTTCGAACATCACCAAGAAAACATGAAAACAAAGTCAAGACCACGTATAGCAGCTAGTATTTCCCTGGTGAATACAAGTCACATGACTTTCTCCTCTGCCATTGTTGTTTACAAAGCAGGCAGGATTATGTTTGTCTACTTTTGTGTTTCTGACCATTGTTTAGCAAGTTTTATAGCCGAAATAGCTCAGTTGGGAGAGCGTTAGACTGAAGATCTAAAGGTCCCTGGTTCGGTCCCGGGTTTCGGCATACGGAGGGCAGAGTTTTCAGATGGGATAGCCCTTGAGCAACCTGTACATCACATTTACAGCCATCCTTACCATGGCCAGACTCTTGGCCTGACAACTCAGAGATCCGGCAAAGTTAGACTCATATAAAAATAAGTAACTCCTGCTGCCTCTCTTGGTCATATTTGGTATCAACATAAAGTGTGGAATGTTTCCTAAACATGCCTTTATTATGGTCAAATGTCTCTTATTTTGCAGAAAGCAGGTTAAAAATCAGCCAGGTGTTGACATTCAATGGCAGGAACGTACCTTCCTCTAACGTGTTCACTTAAAAATAATGGACCAGTTATCCGTGAAAATTCTGCTTCTCTTGGTATTTTTTTCAAGTCTGTTTTGAAAAACGCAGTGTGCTTCATGATTGCCTTTCGAACATCACCAAGAAAACATGAAAACAAAGTCAAGACCACGTATAGCAGCTAGTATTTCCCTGGTGAATACGAGTCACATGACTTTCTCCTCTGCCATTGTTGTTTACAAAGCAGGCAGGATTATGTTTGTCTACTTTTGTGTTTCTGACCATTGTTTAGCAAGTTTTATGGCCGAAATAGCTCAGTTGGGAGAGCGTTAGACTGAAGATCTAAAGGTCCCTGGTTCGATCCCGGGTTTCGGCATACGGAGGGCAGAGTTTTAAGATGGGATAGCCCTTGAGCAACCTGTACATCACATTTACAGCCATCCTTACCATGGCCAGACTCTTGGCCTGACAACTCAGACATCTAGCAAAGTAAGACTCATATAAAAATAAGTAACTCCTGCTGCCTCTCTTGGTCATATTTGGTATCAACATAAAGTGTGGAATGTTTCCTAAATATGCCTTTATCATGGTCAAATGTCTCTTATTTTGCAGAAAGCAGGTTAAAAATCAGCCAGGTGTTGACATTCAATGGCAGGAACGTACCTTCCTCGAACGTGGTAACTTAAAAATAATGGACCAGTTATCCGTGAAAATTCTGCTTCTCTTGGTATTTTTTTCAAGTCTGTTTTGAAAAACGCAGTGTGCTTCATGATTGCCTTTCGAACATCACCAAGAAAACATGAAAACAAAGTCAAGACCACGTATAGCAGCTAGTATTTCCCTGGTGAATACAAGTCACATGACTTTCTCCTCTGCCATTGTTGTTTACAAAGCAGGCAGGATTATGTTTGTCTACTTTTGTGTTTCTGACCATTGTTTAGCAAGTTTTATAGCCGAAATAGCTCAGTTGGGAGAGCGTTAGACTGAAGATCTAAAGGTCCCTGGTTCGGTCCCGGGTTTCGGCATACGGAGGGCAGAGTTTTCAGATGGGATAGCCCTTGAGCAACCTGTACATCACATTTACAGCCATCCTTACCATGGCCAGACTCTTGGCCTGACAACTCAGACATCTAGCAAAGTTAGACTCATATAAAAATAAGTAACTCCTGCTGCCTCTCTTGGTCATATTTGGTATCAACATAAAGTGTGGAATGTTTCCTAAATATGCCTTTATCATGGTCAAATGTCTCTTATTTTGCAGAAAGCAGGTTAAAAATCAGCCAGGTGTTGACATTCAATGGCAGGAACGTACCTTCCTCTAACGTGTTCACTTAAAAATAATGGACCAGTTATCCGTGAAAATTCTGCTTCTCTTGGTATTTTTTTCAAGTCTGTTTTGAAAAACGCAGTGTGCTTCATGATTGCCTTTCGAACATCACCAAGAAAACATGAAAACAAAGTCAAGACCACGTATAGCAGCTAGTATTTCCCTGGTGAATACAAGTCACATGACTTTCTCCTCTGCCATTGTTGTTTACAAAGCAGGCAGGATTATGTTTGTCTACTTTTGTGTTTCTGACCATTGTTTAGCAAGTTTTATGGCCGAAATAGCTCAGTTGGGAGAGCGTTAGACTGAAGATCTAAAGGTCCCTGGTTCGATCCCGGGTTTCGGCATACGGAGGGCAGAGTTTTCAGATGGGATAGCCCTTGAGCAACCTGTACATCACATTTACAGCCATCCTTACCATGGCCAGACTCTTGGCCTGACAACTCAGACATCTAGCAAAGTAAGACTCATATAAAAATAAGTAACTCCTGCTGCCTCTCTTGGTCAGTTTGGGAGTTCAGGTGAACTTGCATCCATTGGTCTCAGTGTCGATCACAGCGAGCCGCAGGGAGAACAGTGTTGTTGGTAGCCGACAGAGGCCGCTCTCCTCTCGGCTCTTCTCTCCTCAAAACCTCTGTCCTCGTGCCCCAAGCCCCGCCGCCAACCCCCACCCCTCCCCTCCACGTCAAAACACTGCCAGTAAGTTGAAACTGAAAAAATGAGAACTGTAACTGAAAACCAGAAAGTTGAACCTGAGAATCTGTGATGCTGAAAAAAGAGAGTGTAAAAAACAAAATCAGAAGATTGGCATCGAAAAACACATACAAAACAAAAAGATATCCTGAGAAAAAACAATAGTTTTTTTAATGTCTATTTTATTTTTCATTTCAACATTTTACTATGCCAATACTTGTTTCAGTGCCAATGCAAGTTTTTCTTCAATGCCAAGTTTCTTTTTCAATACCAAATCTTACTGTCAGTGTTGTGGCTCCATAGAATACAAACAGACGGCTAAAAAAAATGCAGTTTATATCTATTGGGATAGGAAAGTAGATAAGCTAAAGAGAGCATAACTCAGAGATTTGAATAAGCTAAACATATCTGTGTTTGTTTTCAAGACATGGTGACAGCTGCTCTTCACAGACTGGTCCTCCAGTTCAGCAGAGCAGAGAGCAAAGTGATTGTAGCTGTTCAGCTGCAGAGTCTGTGCTTCAGCAGCACCTCTTCTTTTAATGACTCAGCGAACAGGAAGTGTGAAACCTAAAGCTGTTTTTAAAGCTTTACTCCAGACCACAGATAAGATAATCCTGTTTAGAGTGACAGAGGGGCAGCCCCACGTGTTTCTTTCTGTTATCTGGATTAAGTTTCTCCTTATTTCTTCTCAGGGCCTTTCCTACTTACCTCTATAGCCGAAATAGCTCAGTTGGGAGAGCGTTAGACTGAAGATCTAAAGGTCCCTGGTTCGATCCCGGGTTTCGGCATGTGAAAGGCTTTGTTTTTCGAGGAATGTGCCCTCAAGTGACCTTTGAACCAAAGCTGCTCATGTCTCTGATCGGAATGTTTGCCCGGCAAATAGACCATATGGGCCAGTGCACTACTTGACGTCAGAGTTCTTGGCTGATTTGTCATCAACAGGAACATACTGATGTATGTACAATGCTTTTGTGGTTTGATGTGTATTGTGTAGTAGAAAGTAGGGTTCAAATCAACCAGGTGCTGTTGTATTTTTGTTTGATGTCAGGTGAATCTACTCAACATATCTGCCACTTTGGTGGGTATTTAAAGAGTAAAGAAAAAGATATCTGTGAAAAGAAACCCATGGGACTGAATCCTGTCCTTCTGCTCTCATTTTTAGCCACAAAATAACTGACCACAGGGCCTCCGCTTGGTGTCAGAGCACCTCTTTTATGATGGATCGCCTGCTGAAGTTTAATTTACACTGATATTGAGCTTTTTATGTCCATGTGCAGGCCGTGGCTGTGACTTGTGGTCAAAGCAGACACCATAAACACTGTTTCTCCCAACAGTGTTACCAAAAATTAGTTTATTACAAGCTTGACTAAAGTACTCTGATGACAAATACTAACATTTTCTGTGAAGTTCTTTTCAATAGAGGGGTGCAGGGATGACATAATTTTTTAACCCATAGGTTAGCACATAGGTTAGCACAGCGCGGGTTCCCTCAACAAAAAAGCTGTTTGTTACATTATTTTATAATGTTTTTAGGGTAGACCCAATCAGCATTAGTAAAAAGATGAAGTTAGGCTATTGTGAAACTTCAACATGGTGAAGTGATGTCAACACTGTCAACACTCTATTGTAAAGTGTCTTGAGATAACACTTGTTATGAATTGGCGCTATACAAATAAAGATTGATTGATTGATTGATTGATTGATTGATTGAACACCAAACTGAATTCAAACTGATATTTTGCTTGTGTAAGTCCACGTGCAGGCCGTGGCTGTGACTTATGGTCAAAGGAAGTGCTGTAAACACTGTTTCTCCCTTCAAGGTTATGAAAATTCTCAACTTCTTGTAGCACTGCTTAAGTTTACATCTTACACGAATAATTATTTGTCAATATTTGTTAGAAATACACAATCGTCTGATTAAAATAGATGCCTGTAGTTACTGATACAATCACATGAGATTCAACTCTATGCTCACATTCAGGATGTCAACAAATCAACTGAAATTGAGACCAGCAGGGTATAACTAATCAGCCAGGCTAAACAAGCTGCACATTGCCTCATAACACCTGCATGTAGTGCTTTGTGATACATTTGAGTTCCAGTGGGTGACATTATATTTGTTTGCTAAAATGAGTTTGTGACGAAGGTGAATGCATGATGTACTCAGAGATTTAGACTTTGGATCAACCTTGAAGAAACAATGTTGAGTTTGGGTGAAAGTGATTTGTCTTCTTAGCAACATGAAATCATTACATCAGTGCATTATGACTGAGTTCATGTTGTTAAACTTATTACCTTTTATTTATTTGACTACTTGCACAGTTTAGCCTGTTTTTTTAATCATTCTGTCAATAGTTTAATTATTTCACATAAATAAACACAAGTGAGACATTACAAGGAACATGATACTGGTATCAGTATCGGTTGACCTCACCAACAGGTGATGAGGGATCAGTATCGGCAACAAAGAGCCTGGTTAGAGCATCCATCGTTAAGTTATTTTGATGATAAATACTATTTCTTTCAAGTTCTTCCCAACAGAGTGTTGCAGGGATGAAGTGTTTTGGAAGTGATTTTGACCAAATTACTTGTGGGTATGCTTCAGCACAGTCATTTTTTATCTTCGTGACTCAAATCAGCACACAGTCCATGTCTTGTCAGCAGAATATCAGAATGGTAATGCGCTAAAAATGAAATGAAATGTTGAGAATAAAATCCTAGATAATTTAAAATAAAATGTTGGGAAAAAATGTCAAAGTTGATATTGCAGAACAATGTCAAAGAAAAAGTTTAAATGTCTAGAATAAGGTTAAAATAAAATTACAGGAATAGAAGTCAAAGTTGGTTTTCAGCTTAATTCTTGACTTTTTTACATGAATAGTAGTTTTCTTTTTAATATTGAATCTTCCTCCTCATTTTTTCTATCCCGATACTCTTACTAAGAGAGGCAGCACACAGCAAACTAATATATTTCTGTCAATAAATAAAACAAAGTCAGCTCAGATCTAACATAAATGAGCCTCTTATCAACAACCATCTGCTTAATGTTATCAAGTATGTAAACTGTGTATTAAATATGCAATGTATTTTTAAAATTAAAAGAATAATGAAAGAAAATGAATTTATAGAAATGATTCCCCCTTTAGCCTCAGTGTATTCAAAACATTACTATGTGTTAAATCAAATCAGGGTAAACTTTACTGATATGAGTGTTATTTTCCAACCCTGTATCTTGTTAGAAAATAAAGATATATCTCAATAACTGAGTATAATACCCAGCTCTGCATCTCACTGTGGTGCTCTGTGTATGTCTGTGTGTTTCAGGTGGGGGTCATTGTGGTGCAGTGTCTGCTGCTGATCTTGTACACCAGCTCCGTGTTTCCTCTTCGTGGGTACGTGCGTGTTGGGTCTGTGTATCAGCAGTGTGTTCCCCTCCATGCTGGCCTTCACGGAGGACACGCTGGACTATAAAGGTAACACACCGACCCACAAGCACTCAGATCAACCCAATGGACCACATGACAGAGACCCATGATCCAGTTTGTCTTTTTAAAAGTAAAAAAATCTCCTGACATTATTATTGAAAAAATAGATGTTTAGTAAAGGTTTATGACGCAATATTGTAACTATTTCTGCAAAGGAGGTTGATTTTGCCAGCGTTTGTTAGTTTGTGAACAGGATAACTCCAAAAGGTTATGAACAGATTTTTATTTTTATTTCATTTTTATTCATTTTAATTAATTAATTTATTTTCATTCTTAATTTTAATTTTTTTATTTATACTGATTTTTTTTAATCTACTTCTTGAAAATGCTATTGAAATCCTAATTTCCCTGAGTGAGTTTTCCAAAGGGTTTAATAAAATGTTGTTGTTTTTTTTTTAACTTTTATTTAGCACAGTGGGGCATGACATCCAAACATGGGTTAATAAAATTCTATCTTATCTAATGACATTTTAAGAGTAGTGATTAGATGTTGGTAGTGATCCAAATACAGATGTGGATCCAGCAGTATTTCAAATGTTTTGCTGACAGTGTGTGTTGAGGTTTGTGCTCTCCGGGTGCTTTCTAGTTTATCTTGTAGTTTAGTCATGGGCAACTTGCTTTATAGTAGTTCAAGCTTTGTAGGTCCACAGAAGCACCAACAATCTAAAGCAACCTACCAGACAACAATCAACTAAAAATGTTTTAAACAAGAAGAAAAAACTGGAGGAAAAGCTTAAGTAAATGTATTAATAAAAGTGACTGACCTTGTCATGGTCTCAAAGAATCATTAGTATTGTTTTCCTTGAGGGCAGCACATGGGCTTAATTTGTAAAAATGAGTGCATATTGTTAAAATAACTCTATAGAGACATTTCAAACAGAATTAAGGAAAGTCCTGGTTAAACAGTTCTTAACACAGTATTTACCATCTCTTTATGAATGATGATGTTTAATCTTTATTAATTTAGTCCTTGTTTGTTTGTTTATTTGTTTGTTGTCTTTTAAATTGTTCTTAATTAAGGTTGTGCCACAACCGTCCTAGTGACGTGTGCCAGCTCAGGAGAGATGATGCTGCAACTGCTCGTCGGATCTGTAAGAAATATTTTCATTAATGTCTTCTAATAACATTTATCAAACTCATGTAGTTCATGGTTTTAAGAGGGTTTCAGACTTTTTTTTAGCCACGCACATGATTGCTAAACAGTTATTTTTATTTAAGCTCTATTCTGCTATTACTGACTTCAAGAAGTAGTTTTATAAAAGGACCTCCAAATGCACTTTTGATAAAAGTATACTCCTCAAAAAAAAAGTTTGGAAACATTACTTTGGTTGATTATTTCCCTCTGATAACACTAATTGACGTATATACTGGGACTGTAAAGAGGTGAAACTTTTTTGGGCTGAGATCTGCGCTGCTCTGTTTAGGATTTATCTGGACCATGCTCTCCCATTGTGCTACTCTTAAATGATACCTCTTCTCTGGCCTTACGCTGGAAGCCCCTATGTACAATTGCTAGGGCTCAGTGGATTAACGCCTATGCAGACATTGTCAATATGGAGTTATCAGTGGCGAAAATGAACGGTGTCAGTACAGATAGAATTCTGGCATGGCTCGCGTTGGCAGATTTGATCAAGGGGATGTTGTAACAAACATTTCCTGTCTATATCTGTATGTATAACATTTTGACTGTATTTGAACTCTCTCTTGTGAACAGTGTGAAGAGATCCAGGGTCAAGGGGTGGGGGGGTGGGAGGTCGCCATGGGTGTTATTTTTTATTATTTTCGGTTTAATTAATATTTTGTGTACCTTTTGGTACTTTTGTTTATGTCCTAGGTCTTTTCTTCTGTATATGTTTATATAAATTTGATGTTAAAAGTTAAATAAAAAACTTGGTCACAAAAAACTGAACACCAATTGGTGTTGCATCTTATATCACAGGAAAGCCTGATTAGTCAGCTTTACTGAGAGATCCAACTTTTTAGAATCGTGCATTCATGGAGTGAGCATTACCACTAAATGTGTGTAGTGCACCAAAGAAATGTGCCAAAACTTCCTGCACATGTAGGAAAGCCTACAGTTTCTCAATGAAGCATGTGTGAGGAACAGGTCTTCCAGCGTTCTGTCTTTGACCTCATCAGTCTCACCAAACTTAGTCATAAGTTTGGAAATGCAACCAGGGCTGGCACCAAATAATGCTGCCACTCTGCAAACCAGAACGTCTTCTGGTTTCAGGGGACTTCGGCACATTTTCATCGGTGCTACCCACATGTTTAGCTGTGTTGTTCTTTTCAAAAATGCATGATCCTTACAGGTTACACCTCTTTGTCAATGTAACTATCAGGCTTTCCAATGATATAAAAATCAATAGCAGTCTGTATTACTAAAGGAGAGAAATAATCCACTGAAATACTGAACTCCAAACTCGTTAAGAATGCTGTTGCTGACCTCACCTGACTTCACTTCAGAGGTGTTTTCTTATCACCAGGATCTTCATTGCAGGAGGATCATTATTGTTAGCACAGAGATCAGTGTCTGCCTGCTGTAGCTGAGTGAATTAAGCATAAAGTAAACACAGACTCTATAAAACCTGCTCTGAAGCCACTTAGCCACTTTGTTTTCTAGGGTTGATTGCAAAAGTTCAGCACAATTAGAAACTCAATGTTTGTCTTCCTGCAGGTGATCAACATGCAGGGCAGTTACTCTTTCCTCCTGTGCTGTACGATAGCATCCATAATTGGCTTCTTTCTGTTCCTGCTGTTCCTCTACGTCCAACACGTCCACTCAAACACAGGTAAGAACTTTACAATCAAACAATCATTCAATCTTTATTCATAACAAGTCTTATCTCAAGACACTTAACATTAAAACAGGCTGAAGACAAACTCTTCATTTTACGGAGACACATATATGCATACATACATATATAAAATACACATATACACATATCCAAAACCCAACATGAATCCATCATGGCGGCAAGAAAAAACCTTCTGTTAAGCAGAGGAAATCTTGAATTGGATCCCAGTCTCATGATGAACAGCCATCTACACGATGCTGTGTTGGGTGTGTGGGTGAAGGAAGGGAGGTGGGCAGAGACAAGTGGACTAAAGTAAGAACTAAAGCTAGTGACAGATCCATGGACCAATCATAGACCTGTCGTCGTCATATTTGTCTGTGCTGAATATAAATTTATTAGAGGTTAGCCTCTTGAGATGCAACATCTCGTTTTCAGGAGGGTCCTCATGTCTGTATGATTGTAGTGGTAGTTTTATAGAAGTATAATCAATAATAATTATGAAGAGAGTAATAGTTTAATATTTACATTAACGTCTATGATTATTATAGGGTAGAGATGACTGAAGTTGAATAATACAACAGCATCAAAATGAGAATTTATAGTGATGTATTTTCTGCTAATAATTTTGGGGGGGGGGGGGGGGGGGGCGGGGAGGCAATGGACTGAAAATAAGAATTTATGGTAGTCACAGACTCATGAACGCTCAGACCATTAATGCGTCCCTACCATATTTGTCTCCGTTGAGTATAAATTCATTAAAGGTAGACCTCTTGAGATGT